>APFE030702978.1:88208-111210 GCA_000404065.3 Pinus taeda | reverse complement strand
TAAGAGATCTTCATTCTCCAAGTGGAAGCAGGAACTATCAGAGAGAAGACACTAATCAAGATCCCAAAAGATGACTCACCTCTCTGTAATCATCTATGTATGGATCCCTCATCACAGAGATCCAGGGGCTGGAATTTTGTAACTTATAGAGAAGTGTTGTTGGTATTCTGGTGTACATTCACAGTGTTGGGTGATTTTCCTTTGCTTGAGGTGAAAGAAGGCCTTCTTAGCTGGGGGATGATGCTGGGTCAGAGCTGCTCATGGTTGTAATCCTCTTGCTACTTTTTATCTGAATAAAGCTATTCTTGTTTCCTTCCATATCCTGGTGTAATTGTTTATATATGCTTATATATGGTTAATGTACATCTGATCCTGCATTATTTATGAATTTAGATCCTTGTTTCTTGCATAGTAGTATGTTGTTGTGATTCTACAGGTCCTTTTGAAACTGAGCAGACAAAGAGCGAGCAACAAAACTCTATCAAGAAGAAGAGGGAATCGAGCACAAGACTCAGGTTGGCCCTCTTGGTTCTCCTCTCATCTATTTTCATAAAAGGAATCAATAGTAGACTTTGATTGTTTGTTTCTAAGATAGCCACCCATCTTAGTGGGAATAGCAGCATCCGTGTGGACACTATTCCCGTATAACAGACATGCTAGGATAAGCATGGATGGTAGAGAGACACTGGAAGCAAGGTTGCTTGATAGGGATAATGTTGTTTTGGATGAGAACTGTTATTGTTATGTATATGTTGTGCATATTGTATACTCAATGGTTGTACCTATGGTGTTGAGTGTCTATTGTATATATGGTATTGTGTGCATAATGCATATGCAATGTTGGGTATAGATGATGCTATGTACATGTTGGATATGTGGTGTTGTGTACATATGGTGTTACATACATGTTGTATATGCAATGATATGTACATATGGTGTTGTATGCATGTTGTACATGTGGTGCTATGTACATATGGTGTTGTGTGCATGATTGTACATGTGGTGTTGTGTGCATGTAGTGTTGTGTACATGTGGTATTGTGTACACGTTATACAGGTGGTGTGGTGTACATGTGGCGTTGTGTATATGTTGTGCAGGTGGTGTCGTGTACATTTGATGTTGTGTACACGTTGTGCAGGTGGTGATGTGTACAGTTGGTATTGTGTATATGTTGTACATGTGGTATTGTGTGCATGTCTTACATGATGTGTTGTGTATATGGAGTACTACGTATGTGTTTTGTGGAGTTGTGATATCATGACATGTGTATGGTGTTGTGTTGTACGCTAGGTGTAGGTACATGTATTGTGTGGTGTTGTACATCGGGTATAGATGTATCGTGTTGTGTTGTACATTGGATGTAAGTCTATGTATTGAGTGGTGTTGTACGCTTTGTGTAGATGTATGGATCGGAGAGAGACAATGGAAGCAAGCTTGCTTGGTAGGGATAGTGTTTTTTTGGGTGTGCAGTGCTACTGTTATGTATATGTTGTGCATATTTTATATTCAATGATTGTACCTATGGTGTTGAGTGTCTATTGTATATATAGTGTTGTGTGCATATTTCATATGTAGTGCTGGGTATAGATGGTGCTATGTACATGTTGGATATGTGGTGTTGTGTGCATGTTGTACATGTGGTGCTATGTACATATGGTGTTGTGTGCATGATTGTACATGTGGTGTTGTGTACATATTGTACATGTGGTGTTGTATGCAGGTGGCATTGTGTACATATGGTGTCGTGTACATGACATGCATGTGGTGTTGTGTACATGTCGTATTGTTTAAACGTTGTACAGGTGGTGCAGTGTACATGTGGCATTGTGTACACGTTGTGCAGGTGGTGTCGTGTACATGTGATGTTGTGTACACGTTGTGCAAGGGGTGATGTGTACAGGTGGTACTGTGTACATATTGTACATGTGGTACTGGTGTACATGTGGTATTATGTGCATGTCATACATGATGTTTTATGTATATGTGGTACTACGTATGTGTATTGTGTAGTTGTGGTATCATGACATGTGTTTTGTGTTGTGTTGTATGCCAGGTGTAGGTACATGTATTGTGTGGTGTTGTACATTGGGTATAGATGTATCGTGTTGTGTTGTACACCGGATGTAGGTCTTTGTATCGTGTGGTGTTGTACGCTCTGTGTAGATGTATATGTTGTGTCATATGCCAGCTGCAGGTGTATGTATTGTGTGGTGTCATACATTATGTGTGGTTGTATGTATGTGATGAACACCATGTGTATGTGTACATGGTTGAAGAGAAGACATTGGGTGTTTGATGGGTGTGGTAACCTATCCGGTGTGTTTACAGAAAGAACAAAGGTAGAAGCAAAGGACCGATTAAAGGATAAGTATCGATATTTTATTTTATTTTATTATGCATGTGATTTATGACTCTTATTTATGATAGTTACAAGTGATATATGATTATGGTTTATATGATTGCATGTCATTCATGATTTTGATCTATGATGGTTTCATTTTGAGCTAACCAAATGTGATATGTATATACATGATGATTTGGTCAAAGATGCTAGTTTGACTTGTTGTGACAGGAAGTAAACAGGATTGCAAGTATACCTTATCGACAAGCTACCAATGAGGCATGTGCTGATTTGGGGTAGCATCAATTGTGCTCCTAGCCATGAAAATTGGTGGAGAGGCTAAAGCACATGAGATATCCAAGACCTAGAAATGGTTTGGGCAGATTCTACCCGGTTTGGGAAATATTAAAATAATTAATATTTTTAATGGAGTTCCTAAGTCTAAACTTAGGAAAAATAAACTATTAATGGGTATTAATATAAAATTGGGTTATAAGGTTCCAAAAGACATGGATCAAGCCAAATCTAATCTTAGCTGTTGATTAGAGATATAATCTCAGTGGTTGAAGGACCAACATGAAAAGTATAAGAGGATGCTTG
Source organism: Pinus taeda (assembly GCA_000404065.3). Taxonomy (NCBI): domain Eukaryota; kingdom Viridiplantae; phylum Streptophyta; class Pinopsida; order Pinales; family Pinaceae; genus Pinus; species Pinus taeda. Next base: position 108,269 of record APFE030702978.1, on the reverse strand, counting down.
AGGGTCAGTTGGAGAATACACCAGAGTGATCAGTTATTCGATTTACTAGAGTAGGGTTTGCTAAGTGAAGTCGACTTAGTGATCAGTTTGCAGTGAGGGACAGTGAGTACTAGACAGAGAGGTAGAGATGGCGCCGAGAGACCAGCGCAGAGGTAGAGAAGCAGTCGCATAAGCTAGAGCAGGCGACACAGAGCCCAATAGAGACATCGCAGAGCCAGAAGGGCATGCATCATCCACGTAGAGGGTAGCAAGGGTGACACAGAAGGTTGTAGAGGCTATGCAGTGCCTTAGAGGGCTGATACAGAGGCTAGGAGGGCTGACGCAGTGCTTCAATGGAACTGGAGACTATTTCGTGGGGTAGATTTTCCGAATATCTGCTTCCTAATAAAGAGGTATTACTGATGTTATTTTTCTCTGTCGAGTGAGCTAGTTTGGCACCTAATTATACTCAAGGATATATTGCATAATAAATAAACCCTCAAAATTGTTGCACCAGTTTTCCCAAGTTGGGTTTTTTTCGGGGATGAGTTTTCCAAAAATAACGGTGTCACTTGTGTGTTTGCTATTCTTTTAGTTGTTGATGTGTAGATGGTTGAGATTGTATTGTGTTTATTTCAATGTTTATATGTTTAAATAACTTGTTCGTAATTAACAAGTAGGAGAAACAAACCAAAAGAATACAGATAAAATTTCTAACCAATAGACTTAGAAATTTCAACATGGTATTAGAGCGTGGTTGCAGATCACAAGAGAGTTGAAGGCATTAGCTGAAACAAAGCATTTGTAGTAGAAAATAGTTGTCCCGAGTGACAAAAGTTGTTCCTTGCATAAAGCGGCAGAAGAAGGGTTTACGCAGAGGTGTTGTGTCATCAGTCGTGGCTAGAGAGAGGCTAGCGTAGAGGCTAAGGAGGGCGGAAAAGGGCTCACTCAGAGCCATGTGAAGACCAAGAGGGTTGACATAGTTGGCTAAGGGATCATTTCATCCAGTGTCAGGATTGCGCAGAGCCTAGAGGCTCAGTCCTTCGGTTGTTGGGGTACTGTGGGCAGAATAGTACCTAACAGGGAAAAACCAAGGTAGAGGGAGTCTCTACCGAGGCAGATTTCTAGCCAAAGAATCGAGATCAATGTTGCAGGTGCACAGGATATCGAAGAGGTGCGACTTGACAATTGGCAGGCAGATTTCCAGGAGGGAAATCGAGACTCAGAGGGACTCTAGCAAAGAACTTCCAGACGGGAAGTAGAGACTCAGAGGGAGTCGAAGAGAGAACTTCCAGAGGGAAGTAGAGACTCGGAGGAGTCGAAAGGAAGAGTAGAGAGATGGCCATAAATGGACTGAGGGATCAGGATAGGCTAGAGGAGGTGTCCAACTTTGTGGTCTGGAAGGCTAGGATCTTGTCCATTCTAGATAGAGATTGCGTCAAGTCCTTTGCCTTGAGAACAATGGCTATCCTAGTTGACCCAAATGATAATGAAAAGTACGAGGAGGCAATGGTCAAGGTGAAATACTTCATCCTTGATGGGGTCAAGGATCATGTGGTCCAACATATTGCCGAGAAGGAGACGACAAAGGAAATGTGGGACACCTTGAAGACGTTGTACCAGCATACTTCCGTGCAAAGGAATATGTTACTTAAGAATCAATTGCGGTCATACCAGATGCAGAAGGGGGAGCAGATAGATCACTTCCTCGGTCGGTTGAAGGAGATCCAGGACTAACTAACTTCCATAGGGGCCATGCCGGATTAGGAGTTGATTGTGAGGACCGCACTAAAGACAGTCTCTGAGGAGTGGGAGACATTTTTCCAGAGCATACTGGGCAGGGCGAATCTTCCAAATTGGGAAGAATTGTGGGTGGCTCTTCACCAAGAAGAGATCAAACGACTGAGCAAGACGGGAAGTAGCAACAAAGGAGTCTGGATCAAGAAGGAAGAGGAAGAGGATGCAGGTCTGGCATCTATAGGGAAGCAGGAGAAGAGGAAGAAAAAGGACCTCTCCAAGGTTAAGTGCTTCAACTGTGGTGAACTGGGTCATTATGTGAATTAATGTCGAAGGAAGAAGACTAAGGGAGAGGCACCTGACTCCAAGGCAGTGCCAACGAAGGTGGAAAAGGAGGTAGAGGAGGATGACAATTGTGCCATGAGTGCTCATGTACCTCTAGAGAAGAGGTGGGGAGACATCGAGCTGTAGTCAGGAAGACTATAGGTGATGAGGGGCAGGATCCTCGAGGTACCCAAACTCTTGGATTAGATCCTTGCTACAGGATCCTCGAAGAGGGAGTAGCAAGACTAGCGGATGTTGGTAGAGACAAATGCAGATGAAGCGACAGAGAGTGCTATAGTGCAGGAGCCATGGGGCAGTGCAAGGCTAGCAGGCTGCAACAGTGCGAGAGGCACAAAGAGGGTTGCAACAGTGCGAGATGGCATAGAAAGGTTTGCAGCGATGCGAGATGCAAGGAGTTATTGCAACAATGCAGAGGCCGTAGGGGGAGCACTTGATAAGCGGCAGAGAGAGCTTTAGCATCAGGAGTGTTTCTAGCCTGAGAGGGATTTCAGTAGTTGGGTGGATCAGTTACTTACTTCTCAGTAACTGAGTTGCAGTGCAGTAGCGGTTAGCAGTAGCACGATGCAGCATGATGAGAAGGGGTTGTAGTGCAGATGCAGTGTTGGGAGAAAGGACCAGCAGCAACGCAGATGCAGAGGGCACTATTGTACGGATGCAATAGTGGTAGTGGCAAGGCCATGGGCAATATTATAGGATGCATCAATGTAGAGGATGTTGGGCGGGGAGGCCTAACATCATCACAGGTACTGGTGCCATATAATTAGAGTGATGCTCAGTGTGGAGTATTACCAGAGCATAGTCCTTACTAAGAGGGAGTGTTGATTTGGGGTAGCATTGGATGTGATCTAGCCATGAAAATTGGTGGAGAGGCTAAAGCACATGAGATCTCCAAGACCCAGAAATGGTTTGGGTAGATTCTACACAGTTTGGGAAATATTAAAATAATTAATATTTTTAATGGAGTTCCTAAGTCTAAACTTGGGAAAAGTAAAATATTAATGGGTATTAATATAAAACTGGATTAGAAGGTTCCAAAAGAGATGGATCAAGACAAATATAATCTTAGTCGTTTATTAGAGATGTAACCTCGGTCGTTGAAGGACCAACAGGAAAAGTATAAGAGGAGGCTTGAGGGTCAGTTGGAGAATACACCAGAGTGATTAGTCATTCAATTTACTAGAGCAGGGTTTGCTAAGTAAAGTTGAATCAGTGATCAATTTGCAGTGAGGGACAATGAGTATTAGACAGAAAGGTAGAGATAGTGCCAAGAGACTAGCGCAGAGGCAGAGAGGCAGTCGCAGAAGCCATAGCAAGCCACGCAGAGACCAACAGAGACAATGCATAGCCAGAAGGGCCCACGCCATGCACGCAGAGGGCAACAAGGGTGACACAGAAGGTTGTAGAGGATGTGCAGTGCCTAAGAGGGCTGACGCAGAAGCTAGGAGGTCTAACGCAGTGCTTTAGTGGTGTTGGAGAGGGTTTCATTGGGTATATTTTCTAAATATCTGCTTCCTAATAGAGAGGTATTACTACCGATTATTTTTCCTAGTTGAGTGAGCCAGTTTGGCACCCAGTTATACTCAAGGATATATTGCATAATAAATAAACCCTCAGAATTGTTGCACTAGGTTTCCCAAGTTGTGTTTTTCCAAGGACGAGTTGTCCAAAAATAACGGTGTCACTTGTGTGTTTGCCATTCTTTCAGTTGTTGATCTGTAGATATTTGAGACTATATTGTGTTTATTTCAATGTTTATATGTTTAAATAACTTGTTCGTAATTAACAAGTAGGAGAAATAAACCAGAAGAATACAGATAAAATTTCTAACGGATAGACTTATAAAATTCAACAACATGATGTGAATTTATTTCAATTTATTTTGAATCTAATGGAAGTTATGTGCTTGGTACAGGAAAGCATGGAAATTCCCAGTTGGGTGGTTGCAAACTTACTGCAAGAATTAGCAGCATCAGTGAAAGAAATTGGAAGATGCAGCAGTGTGTTGGTAAAACACTTCAGGAGCAGGGCCATTGTAGGGCAATGGCACCCAATAATGTCCATTGATTTCCATGAGCATGTAGTGATCAGTATGATGGTTTTGAGGCAGGTATGTGCCTTGGTTGTTTGGTCTTCCAATGTGAGAAAGCCTTGCCAAGGGATAGATCACTCGGGATAGGGGATGTTGGGAAACTTGGAAGGTGAGTGACTGCACAGAAGGGGGTGATTGGATTGCCCGAGGGACTGTGTAGCAGAGGAAGGAAGGTTGAGAATGGATTTGTTTTGGTCATTAGCATTTCCAGATGGAATTATATGCATATTAGGATCCTCATTATTTTTGTTTTTTATATGCTAGTTATGAATATGTTTTATGACAGTGAAAATGTATGGTTCTCGTCATGTTTTGACTTGTAAATGAATGAATAATGAATATATGACCTAATAGATGATAATATATCTATTGTGATGAGACATCAATGCTTCTTTACGAATCTCAAATAAGTACAAGATCCCTATAATCAGATCTTTTGTTATGACCTATAGATTACATGTGCACAATGTGTTCGACAAAATGTCGGTCATGGTTGGGCTTGGTTAGGTCAAGTCCTTGATCATTTTTTATGATAGAGGCTTTGTCTTGGAGTCATTTATTGACTTGGAAAGTCTCATCAAGTTCTGGGCAGTGGTTTGGAGACTAGTCCTAAAAACGTGGTTTAAACCTCGCAGCCTTTGGCATAGAATTGGTTGAAAAAGATTACAGTCTCTCCCTTGCAAGCATTATGGGAGCTACTGGAGGGTCCCAGTCACATGCATGCCCATGTCATGGGAGCCAATGGGGGTTTAATTCATTGAAAGGCCAGGTTAACTCAAGGGTTGGGCACCTAGAGTGGTAGCTTAACTCCTAGGGGTCTTGTAGCACCTTAGGGAGGCCTGTAAGGTGTTGGTTCATCAGTTCCACTTCCTTAACTACAATTAGGGAGTTGAATCATATCATATTAACTCTTCATCACATGTTTTCCCCAGTGGACTGGTTAGTTTGGGTAAATGTGGGAGGATGGCATTACAAAGTGGTATCAGAGCATGGTTCAACACTTGGACTAGATGGGCGGAATGTGTTTGTCATGCATACATGTCAATTGCATATGTGTTCTTTATGTTTGTAGAATATGTGCTTGTTGTGTATGCATCATGGTGGTCATTGTTACAGTTGTGTTTCCATGTAGGATTTGATGATGTTGTTGTTGGGATGTTGTTTTCATGTCAGATGTATATGCATTTGTTTAATTTCAAATTAAAATATATGTTGTCTTGATCCTTGGAATGTGTGGCTAACATGTGTGGACAGTAGCAAGGAAACATGCTTGTTGATGGCATGATAAGGGAATGGTTTATGTGTTTATATAACTAACAGTTGGGTGATGTGACAATACATAGTAAGGCTCGATTGCAACAAGGTAAAAAGGTAAGAGAAATGAATTGGAAGAGAATTCCTTTGACTATGGTTGGATACTGCAATTCCAAAAAAATGAACGCTTTAAATACATGAAGTCTTCTTAACCCTAATCTTGTCTGCCATGACGTGGATATGTTCTAGAATCATGAACATGTATTTGACATGTATATCAGCTAGTTTTAGTTATAGCTAGATCCGTCAAGGAATTGGAGTCCCTTGAGAGATGGCATGGATGTGTTCGGTTACAAGGCAACGTGCTTGGCACAACAAGATAAGGTAACTAGTGTATTGTTATGTTTATTTATGCACTGACAATTATGTGTTTATGGCAGTATGATGTAGGGGATTGCATGTAAAAGAAATTGCCATGAAGTCTTGAAGAAGGCTCAGGTTGAGATTTCCCTTGAAGGCATTGGGAAACCATGGGGTTGAGTCACGGTGTTTGGGATTTTTGTGCCTTTAGTATTTTGTGATTTGTTTGAACTTCATTTAGGGTTTTTGATTGTGTTTGGTGCAAGGCCTTGCCACTTTGTTTGTGATGTCGTATTGCTATTGGTTTTCATGGCTTTCTCTTGTTTTCTTCTTGGTCTTGCCTTTTATGTTTTGAGAGTCTTGGGAATTGGTTGGGAAAGAGGAAAGTTGTTGGAGCTCGGGAAGAGCTTAATGAAACCCAACAGGTAATGAAAGACTCGAATAAAGCTAGTGCATACATAAGGGCAACTGAAGGCAAAAGTATGATAGTAAGTTGGGATTGTTGGGTCCATTAGGATAAATGGACAATGGCAGGACAATCATGAGAAAGGTAACAAGAAAGGTGAAGTAAATGGATTTGAGGCTTCAGATGCCTTGGTTATGATTGGGAATGATTGTTCTCAATGTTGTGAATGAATACATGAGGTATCTTAACCTTGATCTTATGGTATATGGTAATTATATTGTGATCATGATTATGCTGAAGTCTATATATGTATACATGTATGTATGTATGTATGTATGTATGTATGTATGTAATGTTTGAGAGGGTCATCATGGATTATGATTGTTTTATGCTAATGTTTATATATGTATGTATTTATGTATCTATGTATCTATGTCACTATCTGAGAGAGTTGTCAGGGATCATTCTGGTGGAGGAATGATTGCTTATGCAGGTGAATGGCATGAAGAGGTTCCTGGCTATGAAGAATCAAGTGAGAAGATTAGTCTTGACAAATCTACGAGGTCAGTATCTTGTGGTTATGAGTCGATATTACGTGATTATACTATGTTTATTTTATGGACAAACTATATTGAAAGATACATCAATGGAATGAAAGCAATATGATTTGCGGCATGTTGGGATAAGCATGGATGGTGGAGAGACACTAGAAGCAAGGTTGCTTGGTAGGGAAAATGTGGTTTTGGATGTGTAGTGCTACTATTGTGTATATGTTGTGCATATTGTATATTCAATGATTGTACCTATGGTGTTGTGTGTCTGTTGTATATATGGTGTTGTGTGCATATTGCATATGCAGTGCTGGGTATAGATGGTGCTATGTAGGTGTTGGATATGTGGTGTTGTGTACATATGGTACTATGTACATGTTGTATAAGTAGTACTATGTACATATGGTGCTGTGTGCATGTTGTATGTGTGGTCCTATGTGTTAGCCTCCTGCTGCAGCAGGTTACTCATATTTCATGATGGACATTTTTACAGGCCAAATATGTCATACTTTGCATGCTGCAATGCTCCATATTTGCTAACAGTCACCAAAGAAAGAGGCCATGGAAGTGTGCAAGTCAAAAGTTCATCTGCTGCATTCCAGTTTTGAAGAATTATTCCATTTTTGAAGACTTTCCATGCTATAGGGAGGTCCAAACAGCTTAATCTTGGTCTCCCTAAGTTTCAATTTCCCGTTTTAGAATATAGAGAATGAATAATCTGTCCAAACAGCTTAATCTTGGCAGATTCTTAGACAGGTAGAGAAGCAAAGGAGCCCAATTGTTTAATCTGGGCCCTTGGAAGAAATAAGGGCAGTCTGTAGATAGGAGGACAGAAAAAGAAAAGTTGAAAAGCTGGGTCTGCAAGTCTAAGTGCACCCAAACCAAAAAGAAGAAAAAACGTTAGGTAAGTAAGCTGGGTAGGTAGCTTTGTGGTTGCAGAATCATATATTATGATCAGTTCTATGTTCTCAAAAGTTATATCCATTTGATCAGTATAGCAGGGCAGTTCCCATTTTGAAGGACTTCAAGCGAGGCATGTCTAACTTCCCCTTCTTCTCTTCCCTAAATCATTTACTAACTCCCCCAAAAGAGGTCAAGATCTGCTTGATAACTCTCCTTTTCATCATTTTCATAACAATTCACCTTGGTAAAGATCTGCTTTACTCAAGGAGGGTACATATTTTCTCTGCAAAGTTCTATCTCCCCTTTGAAGCCTAAGATCTCTGAAACTTAGCGCTTTCTTGTCATTTTCATATTAATTCCTGACATTATTATGTAAATCCCTATCTATTTCCCTTCCCCTTACTAAAAATATGCTAATAACTCCCTTATGTATATATCCCCTCCCTTTGGTTGAAAAATAACCATAAGTATACTCGAGAATTGCTCAGTTTATCCGAAACTTAGCAAGAACCCTCATGCTGCCCCTTTAAACCATCTTCTAATGCAATGGACTCCTTCCAAAGCATGCAATTCTCTCTCTTAAGGTTATCGGACCCCTTCCGAGGCCACAAATAATCTTCAAAACCATATATTCCCCTCCTTCGATCACAAACAACCCTTGCCAATTGCCTTAACATTCTTCCGATCCTGGTGAACCCTCTCCGACGTGACTATCGCAATTGGAGGTCACAAGGCTATTATGGCTCGCTGATTGTTTCTTCCCGATGGACGTTCCGTCGATGAAATTTCGCAATCAGCGTATCGCAAATACCATATGCCACATATATACGCCCCTCCCCCATTAGCCGATGCGATATCGCTAGTCGGCGATCGGCGGTCGCAAGCATCGCGTTTCCAAAATAAATACCGTCTCCTTCTCTGCCGATGTGATATTGTGATCGCATCGAAAGAAGTATATCATATCACAGTAACATATGAGGCGCCCTGCCGACCATATCATTGCCACATCACCCTGCCACATCACCCCGCTGACGTCATGCTGACGTGATCCTCCGTACAGATGACATCAGCAGCCAAAAAAAAAACGGAAAAACGCGCAAGCGCGAAAGTCAAGCTTCGGAGCTCCGGAATGAAAAACAGAGGCAGTTTTCGATGCGCGATTAGCGCAATTGGGACATAGGCCATATTGGAGAATCTTTAGGGAATCTTTTGATTCCTCGACCAATTTTGCACCGAAAAAGGCCGAAAAGACCCGATTTTGCAGTTTGGATCGTAGCGGAAGACAGAGAGAGACCCGGTTCAGGCATTAATGAGTATCAAAGCAAATGCGGAGCCAAAATCCACGTCAAAGAGTATCCGAGTAGTGGTAAAGTGTATTAGAGGAGATTTTCTCAGGGCTCGAGGCAAATCCAGCATTAAAAGGAAAGCCTTGAAAGTCAAGAAGCAGTTGAGGACGCATTGAAAGCTCACCAACACAAATGACTGCACATTAAACTCACAGGAGATCAGTGGACCAGAATTCAATGCACAGTTATGACAGAACCAATGCACCAAGCCACAAAGGACATCACATTAACTCACTTTTGATCCAGATGCCATTGGCATAGCCCAAAGAAGATCTACTTACAATTAATTCCAGCATAAGTTAGGTTTAGAAAGCTTTTTCCTGCAGACCTGTTAGGTCGGTTGTAATAAATAAATTTAGACATTTTGCTTATATATACCACCCTAAAAAATGGAGTAGGGGTTGGTTGGTTGTTTTGATCTTTGTTAGTTCAATATTTTGCTCGAGCAAAGATTCGCATTGTAAATGTGATACTTTCTATAATCAAAGACTGCTGAAAGCATGAATTCTGAAACTGTCTGCTGTGTTTAACTGGTCGAGGAGTGACTATGGAATTCCTGTGCTTCGACATGGTTCAATAAGTGTTTCTTTAACTCTGTTTAGTTTTTATGTTTGTGTTATCATCAATCCACCATCTAAATCGTAGAAAAGAAGAATAGTTTAGGGTTTGTTTGGCTACACCCTAGGCTCAATTTCTGCAATTTCTCCATGTTTTCATCAGGAATAGTTATGAACATGCATACTTAAATGATCTTGTTTACGCTGTTTCTTTCACATATGAATGTCAGTTTAGGAATTCTTAACTGCTCCTAGATAACCATTCATTCACCTCTTTCCCCATTAGTTAATGAAATATTCTTGATTGCCTTTCATCACTGACTTTCATCCCATCTTTTCAGCAAATTGGTATTGTTTCATGTGTAGCTATCCCGCTCCGTAATCCTCTTGTGACCAAGAAAACGGAACAACAAGCCTCAATCCATGACTCCATGCCCAATGGTTTGAAACTTATCACAATTTCCCTTGCCTCTCTGCTTGGAATTATCTGCCTCATATTCATCTTCCATCGAAACAAAAAATCAAAACCCCTACATCCAATAACTAGCCTAAAATCATTATCAACAAAGCTAAATCATTAAGAGAGAGCCCTCTCTGGTTGCAGGTGGGCTAGAACCTGCAATCCAAAGATTGGTTTGTGGTTACCTCGGCCGTATCCCTTCAGGAGCTTAGGGACAACCTGAGTGATAACATAATGGCGACTCCACTGGGGAACTCCTTAGATAATCTCACAAAACCAGTCTGAAGCTCCATAGAGGAAGAAACCAACCTTAAAAAATTTCGGTCGACTTGTGCTCTTAGAAAATTTCCCCAAAAAAAAAACAAGTTAGAAGCTGGCTCCCAAGAAGCATTCGCGCTACACAAGATCAAATCCAGATCCGAATCCCCCTGCTGTTTTTGAAAATCCCAACATAATCCCTAAAATCCGCAGAAAGCAAGAGCAGCAAGAAGATTTGACTGTTTCTGGTCCCGATACAGTCCAACCTAATAGCTTTTTAACCCCCTGTTAAAGTTTTGTTCCATTCAAACCCTTCTTCCCCGTGTTCATCATCCACTTCCCCAACCGCTATCTCCACACCTCCATTCACTGCAAATACTACCATTACCACTCCTAATATCCCAGTCACTCCAGTTGTTCCACTTATCCCTGTTAACATGGCTAATAGATATGCACCCTTACAGCTACCGGCTAATCCCGGGGCTATGCCTTAGGATTATCAAACAAAAATTACCTATTTTGATGGCACAAATTCCTGCACAACCCTATAGCATACAAAGAAAATGCAGGATTACTTTAAGAGTTATGAGATTGATGATGACAGCGTAAGAATGAAGATTTTTGTCCAAAGTTTGACAGGTGATGTCAGAACCTGGTTTAGAGAACTTACACTCAATTCCATATTAAATCCATAAGCCTTATACCAGACATTTATTAACAGATGGGAGAAAAAGAAAGACCCCCTACACATATTATCCGAGTATGATACTATCAAACGAGGACCTCAAGAAACGGTTTTGGACTACTATGCAAGGTTTAATAACGTTTACAATGCAATACCACAAAATTTGAGACCTCCACTTGATCTTGCTTTGTACAAATTCCCTGATGGTTTTGATGCTGAAATGGCATACCAGTTAAGGGAAAGAGCCCCTCAAAGCCTTGCAGAGATGCAAGATGTTGCTGTCAGTGTGGACGCAAACCTAATTGCCAAAAGAAACAGAGCCAGAACCGAGAGAAGAACCACTTTCAAGGAAGAACCCTCAGCCTTAGATCAAAAACTAGATGCTATCATCAGTGGCATGCATATGCTAAGAGACAGGGTAGAGAGCATTGAGAGAAAATCATCATGGGAAGGACAACAGTCCAACACCATAAGGAACCCGAACTTCAGGAAACATCAAACCACAAACGTTGGAAGGGCTAGTCCCGACCATGATATTAGGCCTCCTTTCCAAGAAAACTATGCGGAGGCATCCACATCCAGTGAGCCCATAGATGAGACTCACATGAACCTGATCGATTCGAAAAATGAACAACAAATCTTTCTCACTGAAGAGGACCGAAACTACCCTGATGTAAAACAATTTCAAACCAAGTCAGGAGAGTCTTTTGATTTCAAACAAGGTTATGATTCTGCTGTGTATGAAGTGCACAAACAATATAAGCTAAGAACAAGGACCATTGATGTCCCTGCATCTAGCAGAACAAAGGATAGCAAACAACCCAGCAAAATTAAAAACAATGTTGTCATAACAGAACCAGCTGATATTGCTGTCCCAAACCCGCATCAGGTAACTGTGGAAGATATAACAGACGCAAAACCTCCTATTGATCAGCCTCTATCTTCCTCTCCCTCAAAAGAAAGTCTGAACGACACTCCAAAAAATATTCCCAAAACAGAAATACCCCAAACTGTCATTCATCATAACGCTGACACTAAAAAAGAAAACACAGAGAGTGTGCCCGAAAAAGAGAAATCTGCTACTACCAACGTTAAGAATCCGTTGGAGAAACCATTCAACTTAGAAGCAGAAATTGGAAAACTCAAGATATCCATTCCCCTCTCAGAACTTGCCAAACATGATGTATATAGGCAACAAATCCAAAGGTCACTTCAACTACCAGAGGTCAGGGATGATGTAAATGTTTTAGATGATACCCCTGAGCTACTGTTTGGTCCAGAAGTTAACGGAAAATCAACATATGGACCTGTTCCACGATTTTATGTCAGTCTGCACATACATGACAAAATCTTGCATAATGCTATGTTTGACTCAGGAGCCTCACATAACCTTATGCCCAAAGCTGTAATGGAAAAACTGAACCTTGATGTCACAAGACCCTATAAAGATTTATACTCCTTTGACTCAAGTCAAGTCAAGTGTTTCTCTACCTTTGTGTGTCTCTAGTCCAATTTACCAACGAGACAATCCTAATGGACGTAGTAGTTGTTGACATTCCAATGAAGTATGGCATGCTCCTATCAAGATCATGGGGGGCGAAACTGCAATGATCTCTTCAACTTGACCTCTCTTATGCCACTATATCTATCTTTGGGCAACCAAAGAGACTATATAGGGAAACACTGATGAAGTATGTGGTAAGCAGTGAGGAAAAGACCCGAAATTTTCCAATTTACTCAATCCATTCTGATATGGATTCTTTTATTTTATTTAATGTTGACACCAATCCTCCAACTGATGATAAGCCTTTAGCCTTAGAGCAAGAAACATGCACCAGTGAGGAATTAGTTGCCAATGCCCATGAACTTGTCACAACAGTCAAGGCAACTAGCAAACAAGAAGAACCTCCCGAAACAGAAATGATAAGTCTGCCCAATCCTCAGATAACTGAAACTCTTAATAGAAACCTTAAGAAAGAAATCACATGTATTTAGAGTTTGATGGTTATGTCAATAAATTAGGAGCAGGGGCAGGAGTATGGATCTACAATACACATGACAATCACGCAGAAGGCCATGCCTATAGACTAAATTTCAGATGTACAAACAACATGGCAGAGTATGAAGCTCTCCTCTTAGGCCTAAAATTGCTCAAAATCCTAGGAGCTACAAAAGTGTCCATTCTAGGTGACTCCGATTTGATTATACCACAAATGAAAGGCAACTTTGTTACTAATGACAGTAGAATGAGAGCTTACAGGACTGCTGCCATAGAAATACTCAATTCTTTCAATGAGTCCAAGCTGGCCAAAATTTCAAGAGACCATAATATTCATGCTCACAGTCTAGCAACTTTTGCTAGTACATGCAAGCTTCCCTTTGAGCCAAATCACCATTTCACTACTGAGATAAAACATAGCCCGCTGTCCCTAACAATATTAAAGATTGGCAAGTGTTTGAAAATGATGCTCATATTAACAATTTCCTCACTCTTGAGCGTGAGTTTTCAAATTTAAACATTGACATGGATGCCATGAACGATTCCCAACAACAAACAAATGAAAATCAGCAGGCTGTAACAGCAAAACAAATCCTTAACCCAACTTTTTTTTACAATACACACATAGAAGAGCTAAAACAAATGCATTTAGAGGAAACAGCCAAAGCAGAGGCTGAGTTCATTGATCTAAAGGATAACTTTTTTCATACTAGCCTCACTCCATTAGAAGACATGTTCGATGACAATGATGTGCCCAAAAATCCAAAAATGGAGCCTTTAAATGCTGCTATAGAAGAACACAACATAGGAACAACAGAACAACCCAAAATGATTAAGTTGTCCAAAAATCTGCCCCCTGATCAAAAACCAAAATATGTGGATTTGTTCAAAGAGTTCCAAGATGTATTTGCTTGGAGTTATGAGGACTTGAAGTCCTATGACACCTCAATGATCCAACATACCATTCCCTTAAAACCAAACCAAAAACCATTTAAGCAGAAACTTAGAAGAATTAACTCTATGCTTCTTCCCCTCATTGAAAAGGAAGTGAAGAAAATGTTTGAAGCAGGTATCATAGCACCCATCAGATTTTCTGAATGGGTATCCAATCTGGTTCCCACAAGGAAAAAATTAGGTGAGATCAGACTGTGTGTAGACCTAAGAAACTTAAACCAAGTCTCTCTAAAAGACCACTATCCTTTGCCCAAAATGGACCATATCCTACAAAGAGTAGTGGGGTCATCTAGAATCTCTTTACTAGATGGATTCAGGTTTCAATCAATCTTGTTCACCCAGATGAAGACCTAGACAAGACAGGCCTTTAACCACAGTGGGAACAATTTAAGTATGTTAAATGCCTTTCGGGCTAAAGAACGCTGTTGCACCTTTTGAGAGGGCAATGGATATTGCATTTGCCAAGGAAATATATGATTTCCTTGTTGTCTATCTTGATGACTTAACCCCTTTCTCCAAATCTGATCAAAAGCACCTCAGACACTTAAGGCAAATCTTCATGACATGTAGGAAATATGGCATTTCCCTGAACCCCAAGAAGTCGTTGTTTGCCCTTGAGGAAGGTAAGTGGCTAGGCCACATCATTTCAAAAGACGGTATCAAAATTGATCCAGAAAGAATCCAAGCCATCCTCCAAATTCCCTACCCAAGAAACATAAAAGAGTTGCAAGCATTCCTTGGAAAGATCAATTTCCTAAGGAGATTTATCCCAAATTTAGCTGAATTGATAAGGCTGTTAAGCAACATGTTAAAAAAGGATGCCAAGAAAAAGTGGTCTCTTGAAACCAAGCAAGCTTTTGAGAGTATCAAAGCTGCCTTGACTCAAACGCCTGTCCTCACAAGTCCACAATTTGATAAAGATTTTATCATTTTTCTTTCGCATCTGAGCACACCATAGTGGCTGTCCTTTTGCAAAAGAATGATCAAGGAAATGAAAATCCAAATGCATTTTTCAGCCAAGCCTTAAGGGATGCACCCTTGAAATACCGAATCATGGAGAAGTAGGCCTATGCCCTAGTTAAGGCCATTAAAGACTTCTGAGTTTATATTTTATATTCACATGTGATTGCCTATGTCCCAAACTCTGTTGTAAAAGACATATTAACTTAGGAGGGACTAGAAGGCAAAAGAGGCAAGTGGATTGCCAGCGTTCTTGAATATGACATTGAGATAAAACCCACCAAGCTGATAAAGGGACAAGGTTTGCCAAGCTAATGTCCGAAACAAATTTTCAAGCCTTAGACATTAACCAACTGGACAATGAATAGGAGCTGGCGACTCCACAGATCAGTGAAACCTTTTTACAATCCCCATGGTATGATGATATTTGCTTTATATTGTTAAACCTGTGTGCTCCCCTAGGGTTGTCCAGAACCAAAAAGAGATTTTAAAAATGAAAGCATCAAAGTTTTGTGTCTTAGATGGTGGCCTATTTTGGAAAAATCATGAAGGAATTTTGTTGAACTGTTTAACTTTAAATGAAACGGATAGTGTTATGAAAGAATTCCATGCAGGGGACTGTGGAGGACATTTATATTGGAAGTCCACTGCTGACAAGATTTTAAGGGCTGGTTATTATTGGCCCTCTCTATTTGCAGATGTCAAAAAAATTTATGTTTCATGTCACACATGCCAAATCTTTGAAGGGAAAAGAAAATTGTTGCCTTTGCCCCTTAAGCCCATCTCAACCGAAAAGCCTTTTCAACAATGGGGTCTTAATTTCATTGGAGAAATCCATCCCTCTTATTCAGGCCAACACAAGTGGATTGAAGCCATCCCATGTAGGCAAGCCAATGACTCCACTATTATCCAATTCCTTGAGGGAAATATCCTTTCCAAATTTGGTTCCCCTGAGAAAATCATCACTGACAACGTTGTTGCCTTCAAATCCAAAAAGATGATCAACTTCTGCCATAAATTTCACATTACCTTGGGCCACTCTATAGCCTACTACCCTCAAGGTAATGGCTTGGCCGAATCATCCAACAAAAGCCTCATCAACATCATAAAGAAAGTGCTAGAAGAAAACAAAAAGAACTGGCATAGGAAGCTCACAAATTCCCTGTGGGTAGACAGACTTTCAACCAAGATCTTATGAGCTAGTATATGGCATGGAGGCCAGATTTCCTTCATCTTTGGGCATTCCTACTATCAAACTGTTACAAGAGATTCAGGTTGAACCAAATGACATTCAAAGAAGAATTAATCACACCATTCATCTTCAGCAAACCAGAGAACAAGTGTATGACAGAGCTCAAATTTTGCAAGAGAAGCTCAAAAGGATGTTTGATAAGAAAGCTAAGGCTGAGGATTTCTATGCTGGCAGCAAAGTTCTAAGGTGGGACTTGTGAAGAGAAGATAAGGGAAAACACGCAAAATTTGATTTTCTTTGGAAAGGTCCATTCATTATCAGCGTTGTGCAAGGCAATAACACATATTTCCTAAAATCTGTAGATGGCAACACAGCTGAAGAGGGCCCTGTAAATGGCCGAATGTTAAAGCATTATCATGATCCCTTTTGTTGAGAATCACCCAGCGGTATTATTTATGTACATAAATGTTTGTATATATCAGCACTTTGTTTCATTTTTTTGTAACAGTCCGAATGATAGAGCACGCAAAAGAAAGCAGGCAGTGCGTCACTATTCACAAGCAATTCAGTTCAGGGAAAGTGCTGTTCTCATTCCAAAATTTCGATTATCTAACAGTCAGCACTAAGTTTCAATCTATAGCAACAATGGAAGATCAAGGCAGTCTAACCTGCTGTTCTTGGCTTTTCACAAGGAAAATCCATCCCCAAGTGGAGCCACTATTAGCCTCCTGGTGCAGCAGGTTATTCATCTTTCATGATCGACATTTTTACATGTCAAATATGTCGTACTATGCATACTGCAATGCTCCATATTTGCTAAAAAAGGCCAAGGAAGGATGCCCTGAGAGTGTGCTAGCCTAAGTGCCACTTTTGTATTCCAATTTTGATGAGTTATTCCATTTTTGAAGAATTTTCAGTTAAAGGGAGGTCCAAACAGCTTAATCTTGATCTCCCTAGGCTTCAATTTCCTGTTGTAGAATATAGAGAATCATTATCTGTCCAAACAGCTTAATCTTGGCAGATTCTTAGATAGGTAGAGAAGCAAGGGTGCTCAACAGCCTAATTTGAGCCCCCGAATGAAATAAGTATAGATGTAGATAGGAGGGCAGTTTGAAAAGCTGGGTTTGCTAGTTCAAGTGCACCCAAACCAAAAGAAGAAAAAATGTTAGGTAAGTAGGTTGGGTAAGTAGTTTTGTGGTTGCAGAAATCAAGCTATGTGATCCATTTCATGTTTTCAAATGTTATATTTATCCAGATCACAATTTTGAGGCACTTTTTCATTTTGATCAAGTCAAACAAGCCATGTCTAACTTCCCCTTCTTCCTCTTTCCTCAAACACTCACTAACTTCCCCTAAAGAGGTCAAGATCTGCTTGATATCTCTTAGTCCCATCATTTTTCATACTCATTGCCTTGGTAAAGATCTGCTTTACTCAAGGAATGTTCATACTTCCTCTAAAAGTCCTATTTCCCCTTTATAGCCTAAGAGTTATACACTTAGCGCTTTCTTGTCACAATTCATATTAACTACTAACTTTATTATGTAACTCCCTATCTATCTCCCCTTCCCCTACTAAAACTATGTTAAAAAACTCTCCTATATACTTATTCCCTCCCCCTGGTTGAAAAATAACCATAAAGTATCCCTTGGGAATTACTAAGTTTGCCTGAAACTTAGTAAGAACCCTCCTTTTGTCTCAAAAACCATCTTCCAATGCCTTTGGACTCCTTCCATGTCATAAATACCTCCCTCTGATCTCATATTTTCCCTTTTCCCCTCATAAAAACCCACTTTCTTAAAGTTTTCCCGTCGTGCTCCCACCACGCGTCACCCTGCCACGTCACCCTCCGTACTGGGTCCCACCACTGATGTCATGTTGATGTCACCCGCCGAAAAAGGGCGCAAAGTGCGAAATTGCTGCTTAGGAAGACCGGAATGAAAATCAGGGGCAGTTTTCGATGCGCGATTAGTGCTTAGCGCTAACCGCACATCGCTAAGAAAAAATGGCCAAAATGGAAAGCCTCAGTCCAGCGCAAGTCTGCAGCAGTTATTTTTGCCCAAAAGAAGAAAAAAGAAGTGAATTGACCAGTTAAAGAGTATCAGTGTTGCGACAAAGGGTATCAGTCATCAGTGTCAGTGGAAGTCTTTATTTTCAAAGAAGATGGCATTAAAAGAGATCGCTCAAAGTCAAGAAGCAGTTAAAGATCCATTTAGGGCTCACCTAAACCCCCTCCAATGCGATATCACAGTCAGGAGGGGAGTCTTGTATCAAAACAGTGCATAAGTACGCCCCCGATTGGTTTGGATCGACAGTGATTTCGCCGATCGGCATATTGCCATGACAAAACAAACATATATGTGTGCTGCCGATATGGTTATTCGTCGATGGCTTATCGCCGATCGCAATTTGGCAATCAGCGTTCTACATTGTTTCACGCTATGTAATGCCCTGCCCCACCGCCGATGCGATATTTGTTGTGTGGCGATATATATGTGGTATCACAAAAGTTTCATATCGCATTTATATATCACATATATGTTCTGTTATCACATCGCAACATTTGTAATGCGCCTCAGCCCCGACCCCTCCGACTGCCGATAAGCCGATTGATCAGGAGCCATTGGATCGGGCCCCTAGATCAACAACCACAATTTAATACAATGCACAGTGTTACGGCAGTGCCAATTTTCATTGAAATTACATGTTTTTAAAGAATTTTACGGGTTAAAGGAAAAGGGTTGTTTTCAAAGATTTCACATACGGCGCCCGCGCACACCCAGTGTTTTTGCAGATATAAGCACCATTTTGGTTGGCAAGCACCGACAGCAGTTCCCAAGGCCCGCAAAAGGCCCCTCAGCAATTCTTTTGGCCGAACAACGGCTAGAAAGGGGCGATTTTTGACATTAAAGTGTATCAGTTAAAGGACAAGGGGGAAATTTGACAGTTGGAAATGCTTCAGAGGTAGAAAGGGGCTCGATTCAATGTCAAAGAATATCAAGGAAGCGGCAGATAGTATCAATGGAGATCTTCCAAAGTAGATGAAATCAAAAGGCCCCGACAAAATCAGCAAAGCATCATTTGAGCCATAAAGGCTCACCAACTCACAGTTTTTGCCATTTAAGGCAACAGGACCACTTGAAAGCACAAATAAAGGATTTCAAAGCAGATTTATTGCAAAAACAATGCATGAAGCCACATTTTGGAGCGGCGTTGCTGAGCCCCATGCACAGTTAATACACAGAGGACAGCACATTGCTCAAAGGACCATATTAAATCAGTTTTGATGCCTGCTGCCCGAGCGCAGCTGTTAGATAGATATTTTGTTGTATTTATGTTCAGTAGAAAGTAGCTAAATCAGAGTTATTGCCACAGATCTTCCCTGAGATCTATTTTGTAGATATTTCTTGGATATTTTCTCTATTTATACAACCCCCTGTATTGTGAAAGAGGAGGAGGGTTGGTTAATGCACTCCAAGAGAGACTCGCTCTGTATCTGATATGTTTTACTTAATCAAAGATTGTTGAAAGAGTGAATTTTTAATGTCTCTGAAGAGTGAATGAGGGAAATCTTGCGCTGCTTTCTAAATCAATAAGTGTTCCTTACCTCTGTTATTTCAATTTCACATATGCTCAAGTCACAGAACAAAAGTTTGGTTTAGAATTTGCTTACCTGCACTCTATGCTTAGTTTCTGTGGCTTCTTAATGTTTTCCTCTCGATTTAGGCATAAATATGGATTCCTTATGGCTCATATTTACTCTATTTCACATATGAATGACTGTTATCTGGGAATTCTTAGCTGCTCCTAGGTAGGGCTCGTTCATCTTCCCTCTGCTAACCTGATTGAGAGATTCTTTGTTGCCTCTCATTTCTTAGCCTGTAATCCATCTTCATTTAGCTCGAGTATTGTTTCATGAGCAGCTACCTTGCCCCTTTTTCCTCTTGTGACCAAGAAAACGCACCAGCAGTCTTACTCCATGACTCCATGCCCAATGGTTTGAAACTTGTCACACTATGCATTGCCTC
>APFE030702978.1:72704-85000 GCA_000404065.3 Pinus taeda | reverse complement strand
ACAAAGGCTCTCACAGAGGCGAAGTTCACTAAACTTTGATATATGCTTGGAGTTCAGGAAGTTGTCACTAAGGGGGGATAGGCTCTAGTGCCTCCTTCCTTCTCCTATTGTGTCATATTTGTAAATCCTTCATCCTATCCCAAGTTGTTCTTAAGGGGGGATGTTAGGATATTCCAACACATAAGAATAGTTAAGTTCAACTTGGTCTAGTATAGAGTTAGGTATAGAGTTAGGTAAAGTGTGTTTCTTTACCGTTGTACATTTTGTAACTGACAATCCGACGGTCACGATATGTAGTGATCCGACGGTTCATTCTCTCCTCAGTATTACCGAGACTTGATCCATGGCTTAACACCCGATTGGTCCATGATCTCTATTTAAAGAGAATGGAGGGTCATTTGTAGGTTAACTGTTCATGAGAGAAGCTTATGTAAAATTTCATTCTTTTATTAATAAATTTCTTGAAGTGGTCGTGTTGGCTCAGGCCGTGGACTGTTTCCCTCTTTGATGGTTTTAACCACGTCAAAAATATTGGTGTATTGATCTGTGATCTGTTTGTGAGAGGTGTCCTTTGGTGTTCTATCTGAGGAAATTACCATGTAAATTCCTATAGGTTCAATAGATTAACTTATGGAAAAGTAACCGATCCGGGTATACTATTAACCTTTTGTCGCACCCGGTTAACAACTATGACAAAGGGACCACCATGGAGTCTCTCTTTACAATCTTTTCAGACTCTCTAAATATGAAAAGACCACTGAGTTGTCTAGTCTGGACTCTTTAAATTACACATAAAAGATATATAGTCATTCTTTTACAATACTTTTCATACTCTTAAAACATGAAAAAATCGACAAGTTTGCTTGTCTGGACTCATTAAACTAATCAGATAGGGCAAAGAGTCATTATTTTTGCGATCATTTTCAGACTCTTTAAACATGAAAAGATCGATGAGTTTACCCGTCTAGACTCATTGAATTAATCAGATGGGGAAAGTGGACAATATAACTGTATTCCGTATTAGAAAGCATGGTTTGGCAGTAGTCGTTCCCTTGAACATGGCACTCCCTCAGATAAACCTTCATTTTGATGGCTTCTCAATATGAACCCTACCATTATATGAGTTGTAGCCTATATACCTTGATGTAATTGTGTCTCTGTATCCTAACACTCTGTAGTGTTCATGAGTCTAGTGTTGTCTGGTTAAAACTGTTATCGTGCCTTCTATTGTTCAAGGGTTGCCCATTTGTTTCCTCCATCAACCGATCAAACATATCATTTCATCATGCCCTGCATTGCTTAGACCCAAATGCTCAAAATATTCCTCAAAAAACAAAATCATTCTTGTCCTGTTTCGTTTTGATTGATGTAGGACACATCATTGCCTACCTTTTAACAGGTTTCTTCCTATTGACTTCAACAATCTATCTAGGAAGATAACCCAGAAACACAATCAATGCCTTGGTACTTGTAGACATTAGTGGTAGGTTACCTTGTGTTTGATCAGGGGTTTCATTATTGGCTCCTGGTTAAGTGATTCTACAAGTGTTCGACGACAAAGAAATATTTCACACTCGCTAGTTTGTACTGTGAATCTTGGGGACCATCACCATTATCAGTGACCTTCCTCACATCTGTTAACGGTATCCATTATTGACTGGTAATTAGATGATTTCATGAATGTTTGACATCAACGCATATTTATCACATGTATTGTTCTATGATGTTTGATGAAGAAGAAATCAAGACCTTGTGTAGAGGCTCGCATCATTCATCCTTGTTTCCTCTCCCAAGCTGCGGATATTTTTTTTTGGAGACAATTGTTTTAGGATGATTCTATTATGACACTGGATCCACATTGTGCTTATCAGTGACTAGCCTTGTTGTATCTCTTCATAGAAGATTACTCTGACATAGCTATTGAGCATGGGAATGCCTGACTGAGGACATGATTTTAGCAGTTTTATATATATGTGTTGTATCAGGTTTTCCTTGCCGCCCAAAGCTTATCCCTCTCTAAAAAAATTTGACAGAAAATTACAGTTTCAGTAAAGTATTTTGGCCATCGTCTCTACCTTTGATCTCATACTTTAGGGGGCATCTATTATACAACAAAATTACCTCGTCATCAACTTAGAGGTGAAAGACGTGATGACTGAAGCAAAGACCACAATTGCAGGCCTTGGTTCCACACTAATGTTGCTTGCACACTGAAAACCTTCTTTGTAAATCATGTTAACAAGCCTAAAGGAGCATTAGTGACCCCACTAACTCATGTTACTAGTGAAGAGGTAGCATTAGTGAAACTAAGAGATGTTCAAAGGGACAAGACAACGAATTCCCTCACAAATATCTAGATATTTATCCCTAGATTTGCTCAAGAAAAGCAAGGAAACATCTAAAAGCAATATATTTAGAGAATTTCCAATTTGAGAAAAGAAGGCAAATGGGAAAGAGTTGAAAAGTGGAGAAAGTTCATTGCCTTTTCCCTAGTGAACTCTAGGAGGAGCTTGGAAACCCTAACTCAATTGCTATATAAGCAAGGTGAGGGTTATTGTGAAAAGGGTCAGAGCATTTGAAAGGATAGCCCACTAAGTTGTTGTGAATTGTCATGCACTTGAAGAAGTGAGCTGAAAGAGAGAGAGAGAGAAGAAGAAGGGGCAAGGGAAGGCTGATACAGTAGATGGTTGTAATCACTCTTCCATTATAAATACAAAACAACAGTTGTGTTCCTTACTCCATAGTGTCGGTAACATTGTTCATTGAGTTGTTCATTTCTATACTTGTTGATTTGAGTAGTTTAAGTTGTATACAAATATACATTCATTGTGCATTCTTATATTAGTTTTCAATATTGTATGTTGTGATTTTGTTTGCCTTTCATTTGTGCAGGAATTGTCTTGTTTCTAGCTTTGAAGGAGTTCTTCTTGGTTGCATAGCGATCTCCAAACAAATCTAGAAGGAGACTTGAGGTAATCCTCTTTCCATACTTTGTTAACTTATATTTGATAGATGAACATGTGTATAACTTGGTATCTTTTGCAGATAATCTTACAGTCTGTCGAAGGTCCCGGGAAAGCCTTTGAGGGTAGTTTTCATTCTCCATACACCGTGCATTTTACCCCATAGCAGTAGCCACCACATCTCTTCTCAGAGATAAGCAACCATTGCCTGAGCTAGTCTTATTTCCATTCTATTTGTAAGCATACTTCAATATTTGATATTAATGTAATGAAGTGTTATTTCTACTACATCTATGTATTTGTGGCTATATCTGTAATTTTTTGCATTCCTCTTTATGTTCAGAGCAATATGTTATTTCTCTATTTTTCTTTGCATGTCCCCAACGAGGTCGAGATATAAGGAGTTAGTGCTTGAACGGGTCAAACCTTTGCAAGACCAACCTCTCAAATCCTGATGGCCTCCCGTGGTGAATGAAAAGAAAGACAAGGGGGCAAGAGATCCTATCAAAATATTGCTCGAAGAAGCCCTCGAGCAACAAAGGAACACGATGATGGACAACTTTTTCTAGATCCTTCGGCAGCTACCAAGAGGCGATGTATCTACTTCCAACAGTTACTCTAGAAGCACCACACCCTTTAAGGTAAAAGTTAACTTTGACATTCACATATTTGAGGGTCAAATAGATGCAGATGTCGTAGATAAATGGTTAAATCTACTAGAAGGATATTCTTTTGTTCATGATTTTTCCAGCTGGAAAAATATCACTTTTGCAATTCTCAAAGCCGCCCCCCACGTCAAGGACTGGTGTGAAACCTACTCCGAGTAGAAGGATGAAAGTACGGTCTCACTATTTTCAGTCGCACCCACCTGGAATTCATTCTAGGATGCCATCAAGGAGAAGTACTACCTTGTCAGAAGCTATGAGGATAAATACATAAAGTGGACCACGCTACGATAGGGAAGGGACCAAGACATGTCAGAGTTTACCAATATTTTTTATACCCTTTGCACAAAGTTGGGTATCAAGGATTCTAAGTGGAATTTGGTGGTCAAATACTATGGTTTCATACACAAGTACATCCAGGATGAGATGGAGTTCCTGGACATTGCCTCTCTTAGAATGGTGTACCGATATATTGTCAAGATCGTGCAGAAGTTTAAAAAAAAGAAGTGAGACTTTGGATCTGTGAATCTTAAGAACAAAGGAAAAATCCAAGGCAAGGTGACCCAAAACAACCCATCGAAGCCTGCAAGAAAAGAACACCACCATAAATTCAAAGTAGGACACAAGAAAGTGGTGTGATTTCCATAAGAGCCCCACTCACAACGCAAGTGAGTTTCATGCCAGGTAGTCACTGGTGGCTAAGTTGAAGGCTTCATAATCATATGCATGTTCCGACACGGAGTCAGAACCTGACAAGAGGAATGATAAAGGGAAGTAGATTATTGATGTGGAGCCCAGCGCCATTGTTTCCACCACCAAGATCCATAAGAATGAGCTCGAAGACCCAAAGGAGGGGGAACATCTTTTCCACTCACAAATGTGAGTGAAGGGTTCACCGCTGCGATTCATACTTAACAGTGGAAGCCAAAAGAACCTCATTTCAATAGAGGTCATGAATTAGTTGGGCCTACTGACTACAGCACACCTGTAGCTGTACAGTATCAGGTGACTTCACCAAGGATGAGATCTCTGAGTTAGCCAACAGTGTCGCCTTCCCTACAACATCAAGCCCTTCATAGATGAGGCATTGTGTGATGTTGCTCCTCTTAACGTTTGTGATGTATTATTAGGAAAACCATACTTCTGGAAGCAATATGTTGTATATGAGTCGAGACCTTGCTCTGTTATTATTTCTTTAGGTAATACATTATACAGGATACCGGAGGTAGCTCCACCTACCACCACCTCTTTTGTCTCTGCTAAGAAATGTAGTAAGATCATCTCCCAGACTAGGAAATTTATTTTCTTTCTAGTTCACTGTCAAAGTAAGGGGAAGAACCTAGCCACATCCATGAACCCCAGAAAGGGTTCCCCCACATAGCAGAAGTAGGTGGATACGATCATGAAAGATACAGGAACATCTTCTCCTCACCCACAGGGGTACCGTTGCACTGTTAGGTCAAACATTCGTTCGATCAGACTCTCGAAGCACCTATACCCAACAGGCCAATATATTGCCACTCCATTGTGGAAAATGCCAACTACAAGTTGCAACATGATCAACATCAGGTAGCACACAAATTTCAAGTGAGCAACAAAGGTTGGTTGCATTTGCAGAAAGAATGCCTTACCAGATCCCATCAGAAGCTTTGACCACTCCGATATGGTCTTTACACCATTACCAAGACTATGGGAGACAATGCTTTGGATGGAAACATTCCCCTATTTTTGGGCTTGCACCCAGTGTTCAATCTAGACTGCCTTTGATCATGCTTCCCACTATTAATAGACACATCAAACATTGCATAACAGCTCACACCAGTAGAAGTTTCCCCATCTGATGGAGGCACTCAACACAATGGGGACCATTTCTTCCTAAGGAGGGAGGATTGATCTAGGTGGGTGTGGGTGCCCACCTGTCTATACCACTTGGACCCCCACCATTGTCTCTTTCAGTTTTTTAGCTTCCTTAATTATAGCACAATTTACTATTTTTGGTAGTTTTTCGTGTCCTAAACTTCCGGAGCCATTTTGAGGCCCTAAACGACGATTTTTTTGAAAAATTGATTTGGTGATTTCCAAGGAAATTACATCAAAAATTGTATTCCTCAAAGAGATCTTTCCAACGAGGCATCATATGTGTCAAATGAAGATAATATGACCAAGTTATGACCCTGGGAAGTTGGTTGCCCAACTAACCCCAACAGGGCCCATAAATGTTTAGTGTTACATCTCCTAGGGTTAGGGTTTTGGTTGTTTATGGTTTTATCTTATTGTTCAATAATAAAAGGCCCTTGAGCCTCATTGTAACTTAGTCCAGAGGCATTTAGCCACCACATCGCTTCTCATAGATAAGCAACCACCGCCCGACTTAATCTTATTTCCATTCTGTTTGTAAGCGTACTTTAGTATTTGATATTAATGAAATGAAGTGTTATTTTTGTTGCGGCTCTATATTTATGGTTATATTTGTAATCTTTTTGCATTCCTTTTTAATTTCAGATTAGAGTTAGGGTTCGTGAAGACTAAAAGAAGCCCTAGAAGTTGTAGGAACCCATCACACTGACCTCTAGATGAAGAAATCTGGTTCTGTCATCTCCCGATACTGCTTCGAGTGAGACTACAACCTACGCTACATGAGTTGTTGCCGAAAGGGCCAACAATTAGGGTTTTGTTGGTTGGCACGGCTAACTCTGAACCTGGGTCAGGACCCCTCAATCCAAAAAATGTTTATGTTGCTGGCATTAGAATCTATCTGAGGAATATGTGATGTCGAATAAATGGTCCCCAACTAAGAAAGAAATCGAGAAGTGGATAGATCAAAAGATGCATGAATTCACGGCTCGGGAAAACAATAATTCATATATGTCCAAGGAAGAGTGGCTGAATAGATGTATGTATACATGTTAGTGTTAGTACTTGTAGCCTTCCACCAGTGATCAAACATGCTCTTACAAAGTGGTCTTAGGGTGTCAAAGTCAATTTTTTTCATTTTAGTGAGTCTTTAAGTAAAAATTTGGTCATTGGGTATTAGGTCTAGGACTGTTTTCACTCCTTCCATATTTTTCCAAGTACTGGTCCATGTCACCCTTCAATTGAGTGTACCATCATTCAAAAAAAAATCATCATTATTATAGGTTCCAAACTATAATTGTAAGTGAGTGGGTCATCTTATACCTTGTTGCCTCAATTGTGATTTTAAGGCTCATTTCCCTCTCCTAGGGTTTTGAGGGCATTTTTCTTGGTTCCATGAATCCCATGATCACAAAATTAACAAAATTTATATCCTAATGTGCATATACCTTCCCCTACCCTTCATAGACCTTCTTAAACACTTCACGTCACTTATATCCCTCAAATTCACCATTTTCCCACAAACCCTAGCCTATTGTTACAATTCGACACTTTTTTTATGCTAGGCCTATGTTTTTCCCTTTTGGACCCCTTACCCTCACTCAATATTTGAAATTCCACTTTCCCCTGTTCCCTAACATCCCTCCCTACCTCCCAAAATTTTTCTAATAATTTAGAATCCCACATCCCTTTCATTTCCCTTCATTTCTACAAATCCCTTGTTTTCCCTTCACTAAACCCTAATTTCCTCTCCCACTGAGCTAAGGTTTACTATGGAATAAGAGATATCTGAGAAGAGGATGCATAAGGGATATTAGTAGGTATGAGGCCATTTCATATCATCAACATCATGTCTCCATCATTTGTCAAGGAGACATTCCAAGGGACAAGTCATTCGCCACACATAAGGGTCGATTTTCTTCACACTGTGTTTCTAACCAAGAAAAGATGAATTGGACAAACGTGAGAGAGGTTTTTGTCCAACATAGAACAAGGAAGAAAAATCTCCTTAATTTTTTACACAGGTATCATGTTTTTCGATAAAAGTCAAAAATATAGGTGCCACATGAGAGTTGTTTCACTTCTGGAGTGACCTTGGGAACATCAAGTTTTCTCCTAGCTGGAGTGTCCAAATGACTTTCTTAATAATTCGAATGACAATTAGACTGGAATAGATTTCCAATGAACTATCATGAACTCAATGTGGAGTTTAGGAAGACCTCTAAACATTGCCTGCAACAACACTCTACATTTTTTCACCCTCATTCTCCATTTTTTGACTAGTTTGGGAGATTGAGTTTTTGATAGGTCAAATCAACTCCAAATGGGAAACTAAAGGTAGATTTAGAAAGTAGAATCGACAATATTTCCAAAGCGCTATCCCAAGCCTAATTTGGACACCTAAAAATCCTCCAAATGTGGCCTTCAAAATGGTGTTGTACGCCTGTTAAGAGTGTTGCGTGTTTGCCCAATGAGGTCCAGGGCCAGTCAAAGCTCAGCAAAACACCTCCAAAGTTCAGAATTTTGTCACCTAAAGGCTTTCATCACATGAAACAAGTAGGTTTCTCTATATTTTATTTTCTCATACATTGTTTATTTGATGTATCATTGTGTTTAATTTTTCCTAAATTGAACTAAAAACCCTAGCCCTGAGGCACCCATTTGCATAGGCTCCCTATACCCTACCCCCAATTCACATCTCCTATCCCTAAAAACCCCTATCACTGCTACCTCCCTATCAATCCTTTCACATTCCAAATATCCCTCCCATCCCCTCAAAATTCCCTCTCATTACCACATACTCCCTTCATCTATATACCCCTCCATCACCTCCCTAGGGTTTTGTTTTTCACACTAAATTACACAATGGTAGAGGTGGACATGCAGGAATAGAAATGCCTCCATGAGAAAGAAACATATTTTGAACTTATATACTTGGACACTGTTACAAATTATATATTACGGAGCAATGGAACACATAAAATATTACAGAAATATAAACACAAAAAAGCACATAAAACAAGAGAGACATAGATATACGTGGTTCACCCAGTTTGGGCTACGTCCACCCTGAACAGCTAGTCCTTCCTTTCTATTATCCAGCAAAATGAAGAGACACAACCTACAACAAATCCACTGTAATATCATTTGTTTTCTCTCACAGTGTCACCACTCTGCTTCTCACTTGGGGAAAACACATCTATTACACAGACTTAATACAATGCCCTCATACAAAGAGAGGGGTTTCCTTCTAGGTCAAAAGACCCTAAACTAAACATAAGTTCTACCGTCAGATCATCCGCCTAATGAACGACCTAGATTGACTAGAAATTACTATACTTTTACAAGGCAATTTTACATCTGTTTTGAGCTTCAGGGGCACTACCCCCAAGCCCCCGCCGGGGACCGCTCGCCCCCGGACCCCCCAGCAGGGGGGATCGGCCCCCTCGGACCCCAGTGGGGGGGACAAGTCCCCCCTACACCACCCCCCCCCCGCGTGGAGGGGTGTACAAAATTCCTGGGGTATACATCCAACTGAAACAAAGACCTCTGAACAATCATGCTCCACACACAACAGACACTGTGGAGGATGAACAAAAACTTCAAATGGTCATTAAAGGAAAAGATAAGCTAACCTTGCTGAACAGCGCACTGTTGATGAACAATGGGAAAACATGATCAATCAAGACCAGGAATATTGGCTTGATAGAGTCAATGATCATTTATAGAAGCTCTTGTCCAAGACTCATAAGGACAATGAAATTTAGAGGAGGATGGCAAAGCATTATGCCATGAGAAACCAAATTGCTAGAGCCAAGCTCAAAAGAGCTCAAGCAAAAATTGAAAAACTTACTAAGTAAGAGGAGAAAAGAAAGTTAGATATTCTTGTTGAGGCATCTCTCCATACCTCTAACATATGATCAGCTATGAAAACACATTTTTGGACACTTTTAACCATTTTGGGACACAAAATCACTTACTGTGTTTTTCAGACAATTTTTAGCACAACCTTGGAAGGAAAATGCGCAGCGCCTTGGGCATTGTGCTTTTTTTTTAGACATCTAAACAGAAAAAGGTCAACATTTTTGGGTTTCTAATGATGAGTACATACACCCTGTACTTTTTCTAAGGATTTGGAGGAGAACTGGTTGGTTAAAAGGTCAAAAAACACCCAAAAAATGACCTTTATGCCCTCTTTTTGCCCTGGGCGTTGCGCGCTGCACAGTGTTGGGAGATTTTGTTTTTGACTGGGCAACTAACATCCAAATTCATAAATTCAAGTTGCTCTAGAAAGTAGACATGCATATATTTCCAAAAAGTTATTGTGGACCAAATTTGGACATCAAGAAGGCCTCCAAACGTGCAGATAACGTTGAAGGGTGCGCATGTCTTTGGCGCTACACGCCTACCACTAGCGCTACACGTTTGACACTTTGTCCAAATTTTCACTATTTCGTCCCAGTTTTCACTTTCACCTTGGAAAATCATGAATTTATCTATGTAAATGATGAGTTAAATGTAATTATCATGTTTCTATTACTTACTAGTGTAAATACATTAGGTAAATCAAGTTCATGAGGTGTAATGAATCAGTTTGCTTAGATTAGGGACAAGTCAATTTGACCACCCTATTCTTTTGTTATCAGTTCAGTCTTTCTTGGATATTTCCATCTCATGGATTCGACCCCCTAAAGTTAGGATGGGTGTTTTGAAGCCTATATTATGTACTTCCCTAGTCATTTTTAGGGGTTGGACTCAGTTGGATGCTTATGCTTTGAGTAGGCATCACTTTGTATCAGTTTCAGTAGGAGATTAATGAAAAGTTGCAGCTATTTCTTTGGGATCCATGTGGTATGATGTTCAGTTCATTTTTCTCTATTGTGATCATATGTTAGAATGTTTTTTGTACTTCATCAATCATTTCATTGATTTTAAGTGGATGTTTCCAAGTTGATAGGCATAACCCATAACTTTTATGCTCTGTTTTCGGGAAATATTCACAATTTATGTTTTCTTCAATTTAGGAAAAATCCATGTTGCTTACATGCTCTTTCGAGCTCCTCACCTGTCTTTAATCACCTCACCCATTAAACCCTAGAGTGTTGGGCCTTGTTGTTACCAGGAATAGTGTCCACTTAGAGCTGCTATTCTCACTAAGACTGGAAGCTATCTTAGAAACAAACAAATTAAAACTACTTTCATTTTCCTTTATGTAAAATAGACAAGAGGGGAACAGAGGACACCAACCTTTGTCTTGCACTTGGTTCCTTGCTCAGTTCCTCTCTGTTGGGCAATTTATTGGGCTTAAATTGCTACATTAAATATCGACCAGGGAAACTCGTAAGCTTTTGATGATGCCAGCACTATATGTGCAGGAGTAGGCGACTAATTCTATCTCTAATTAAATTATCTACGGTTCAATACAATATGCAAGGGAAGAGGCTCCTAACTTAGGAGATCCTGGTTGTTCTTCCCTACAGTATCATAGAGAAACCATAAAACTAGAAACTTGAAATGCAAACAAGGGAATGAACTTTAGTTGTTGTTTAGACTCAAAGAGAGAAATACTAACTTAGTCTGTTGATTGTCATCTCTTGTATTAATCTAGACTAGACTAAAATTCATCCATAAGCGTAAACTAAATAACTTGAAACATAAAAGCAGAAAGATGAATTCCAATTACAAATCAAATAGAGAGAGAGAGAGTCTAACTTAGACTCTTAGTTTTCCTCTCATATGTTGATAAGACTCTAATTGAAAATTCATTCATCAAACCAATCCAATCCTCCAACATCAAACATCTAAGCAATTAAATGAAATAAGATCTAATATGAAACAACAAGTTCCTTTGCTCCATCTAGAGTGAGCTCAATTCTCCTAGGAACCAAAGTGACAAGCCATTCCATATACTACATTAAGGTAACTTCTATCTAAAACTACATAATGAAAAACTATTTCTAAAACTACATAATGAAAATATATGTCAAATGAAGCTTTATTCCATCATCAATTGGATACAATGCTCTAAGAGTCCTCCCTTTGGAATGGAGGAGGTACTCCTATTTATACAATGAGAGGAGATAACAAACTCATAATGATGATCCATTAATCTCTCCTTTAGTTCCATACATTTCTCAACCATCTAGACACATAACCCTATCCTCCATGATTTCCTCCATGAGGTCCATGATCTTCTCCATGAGGTTTATCTTATCAAATTCGAATTTGATCATTCAAGGCCACATAAAGGTGTCTTGGAAGCTTCCTTGCAACCTACACATGTCACCAAAACAACCCACTTTCCATATATAAAGTAAAATATATTATTTTCTAATATTTAATCAAGAATTTCTCTCAAAAATGCTTAAAAATAAACAATATTTGGAAAATATGAATGAGACCCATTAATGGTGAATAGCAGGAAAAATGGAGTGACAAGGTGATGAATAGTGAGCGAAATAATGGAAGCATAGGTGAAAAATGTATGGTAATGAGTGCCATTTTTGGAGCCCAACATACTCCCCAACTGAAGTTCTTGCATGTACTCATGCAAGCTACTACAATGACTTATTTGATTCGATTCTTAAATGAGCTTCCTTTTACAAGATGTTTGGTTCTTGTGTAACAAACATCTTTCAATCATGGACTTCCTTTTAACTTTGCACATCTTTGGATAACTTTTATTTGTTTGCAAAGCATTGACATATTTTAATCATTGGTTCTTGTGTTACAATCATTATTTACTTTGATCTCTTCTTAATGATTGGTTCTTGTGTTACAATCATTATTTACTTTGATCTCTTTTTAATGATTG
>APFE030702978.1:54253-69846 GCA_000404065.3 Pinus taeda | reverse complement strand
CACAAAATATTTAAATAATAAATAAAAACTAATTAAAGAAGCAAACCGTAAGCCTAAATCTCCAATACCCTGGCGATTCTCCACATGAAATCTTTTACAGAGTACAGTCCAGCTCCAGCTCCAATTCCAATTCTGCTGGTGTTAAACTACCAGCATCAATGCGCCGAGTCGCCCTCCACGAATCCAGACAGAGAGGATGTGCTGAAGGCAAACGATAATGCCGACGATTGCTCAGATAATGCCGGAGTTTGTTGATGCATTTAGATTCTGCCTTTCCCCTTCCCTTTCTCTCAGATAGAGCATTTCATCATAGATAGAAGTGACATATTCTTCAAGCTTCCGTAACTCATCCAAAGTCTCCAAAATGCCATCGCGATTTATTTAGAAGATCTTCCTTTCACTATATCCGTGGCGGAGCAGTAGTATTAATTCAAAGGCGAGCGCTCCGTCTCTTACAAAGTTTAACCACGTCTTCAACCACGCGTTTAACCAGCGCTGCCTCATATCTGCGGAGAATCCATTCGTGTCTTCTTTAAGCGACCACCCGGAGAGACGAGAGATTGTCTTGAGAGCAGTCTTCCATTCATCAATTTCTTGTGGGTTGTATCTCCCACTGCTCTCATGCTCTTGGAATGCTTCAACAAACGAGTTTCCATGTGATTGATGTGTGTGCCGAACATGTGAGGGAGTGACATCGTAAAACAAAGGAACGGCGAAGGCTGAATCGCTGTCCTCCCCATTCTTGTGAAGTACTTGGTGCAACCACGTATCACAAACCCTCATAATATTGTTGACAGCCGATGACAATGGCGCATATTGACAACATATACATATGCATTTGGCGGTTCTCAGCAAACAAAGAGATGCGACTATAGTGTTTATATATTCAACAACCCTCACACTCAGTCATTCAAACTTCCTCACCGCGTTAAATGCATATGATTTCTCATGTTCCTCTATCGTGTAATGCATGCAACCATTGATTTTAAATGCTGCCGATTCATGCCACTATTTATGCATTTAAGATTGAGTCATTTTATCCCTACGTGTTGTATACAGAGAGATATCCCGGATTTTTAGAGTTACCTGGCTGTCACTGGCCGCATGGGAGGCAAACAACCGTCGAATCCCTTCCTTCTCGGGTAGTCAAACTTGGTTGTTTACCAAACTCGGCATCTTCACTTAGAATTTCTCTTTAAAACTCCTCTCAGCTTACTCCGTTCACCTTTTGTTTGTTCTAATCACAAACCCGACTCTCTGAGCTCTCGGCGATGAAGAAATGGGTTTGAACAGCGCAGAAGATTTTTCTTTTTATTAAAACTCTTCAATTGCTTGAAAATATCAATGGCTTGCAACCTGTGTCTGCGAAATGCACAGTTAGGTTTTGTATTATTTAGATTTTGTTTTTGTTAAAAGCCAAATGCCTGTTACCAAAATCAAGATCCATGATCTCTCGCGATTAACCATTACAAGCCATGCGGTGATTTTATTTCAACATAAACACGCAATCGTTGAACAAATTTCATTTTTGATTTAAATCAATTTTTAACCATTGAGCGAAATTCACATTACAATTGTTTTTCATTTGCAGGTTATTAAAGGCCGGAAGCTCAACAACGAGTTTGAAGTTGCAATACATGAATTTGAAGTTGCGATAAGCTATGTAGAAACCACAGCGTTTTTCACCAGTGCCATCAAATTGTGACTTCAAATATTCCTTTTATCTTCTGCCCTACCTTTATTACTACAGACTTGTGGGTCGTGGGTTTTATAACATATGCCATGGGTTCAATTTCGATTTATTGATTTTTTTTTTTGTTTTTTTTTTTTAAAATGTTGTTTTTATTGAATGGTTTGGCAATTTTTTAAATATCTAAAAAACACAGACAAATAGTTAGCGTTTTTTTTTTAAATACTAAAAAAACAAAACAAAGAAAATGGTTTATTTTTTATTTTTTATTTTTAAATAATATTATATTATTAAGTTTTTTTATTTATTGTTTTAAATCTAAAATTAAAATTTTTAAATAATCTAAGTACAAAGAAATGGTGTTTTTTTTTTTTAATAATATATTTATATATTAGTATTATATATATATTATATATAAATGGAAAAAGAAAAAATAGATATATATATAAATTTTTTTTATTGTTTTTAAAATCTATAAACAAAAACCTATTTTTTTTTTTTTTTTTAATAAAAAACTAATTTTTTTATAAAATCTAAAAAAATAAAGAAACAAAATTTCATCTAAAAATTGAAAGATGTTTGTTTTTTTCATTTACAAAATTCGTTATTTAATTCTCCAGCAAGAGTGTTTTTTTATTTGAACAAAATCAATAGACTTTCTGATCTTCCTGATCGCACGAAGCGCAGGAAGAGAGCATACTTATCGATTGATTTGTTTTTATTCATGCAGGGGGGTGTTTTTTTGAAAAGACAAAATTTAAAACTAGCTAAACTCTAAATCATCAAAAAAAACTTAAACTTAAACTTCTTTGTGAAGATCCTGCTGTCACCAGGGTTCACAAATTATTTTGTCTAAAGAAAAATAAATACTGAATTAAATTCTAATGCCTACTCCCTTAGCACCATCCCCGGCAACGGCGCCAAAATGTTGGGCAATTTATTGGGCTTAAATTGCTGCATTAAATATCGACCAGGGAAAATCGTAAGCTTTTGATGATGCCAGCACTATATGTGTAGGAGTAGGCGACTAATTCTATGTCTAATTAAATTACCTACGATTCAATACAATATGCAAGGGAAGAGGCTCCTAACTAAGGAGATCTTGGTTGTCCTTCCCTACAGTATCATAGAGAAACCATAAAACTAGAAACTTGAAATGTAAACAAGGGAATGAACTTTAGTTGTTGTTTCGATTTAAAGAGAGAAAGACTAACTTAGTCTGTTGATTGTCATCTCTTGTATTAATCTAGACTAGACTAAAATTCATCCATAAGCGTAAACTAAATAACTTGAAACATAAAAGCAGAAAGATGAATTCCAATTATAAATCAAATAGAGAGAGAGAGTCTAACTTAGACTCTTAGTTTTCCTCTCATATGTTGATAAGACTCTAATTGAAAATTCATTCATCAAACCAATCCAATCCTCAAACATCAAACATCTAAGCAATTAAATGAAATAAGATCTAATATGAAACAACAAGTTCCTTTTCTCCATCTAAAGTGAGCTCAATTCTCCTAGGAACCAAAGTGACAAGCCATTCCATATACTACATCAAGGTAACTTCTATCTAAAACTACATAATGAAAACTATTTCTAAAACTACATAATTAAAATATATGTCAAATGAAGCTTTATTCCATCATAAATTGGATACAATGCTCTAAGAGTCCTCCCTTTTGGAATGGAGGAGGTACTCCTATTTATACAATGAGAGGAGATAACAAACTCATAATGATGATCCATTAATCTCTCCTTTAGTTCCATACATTTCTCAACCATCTAGACACATAACCCTATCCTCCATGATTTCCTCCATGAGGTCCATGATCTTCTCCATGATCTTTTCCATGAGGTTTATCTTATCAAATTCGAATTTGATCATTCAAGGCCACACAAAGGTGTCTTGGAAGCTTCCTTGCAACCTACACATGTCACCAAAACAACCCACTTTCCATATATAAAGTAAAATATATTATTTTCTAATATTTAATCAAGAATTTTTCTCAAAAATGCTTAAAAATAAACAATATTTGGAAAATATGAATGAGACCCATTAATGGTGAATAGTAGGAAAAATGGAGTGACAAGGTGATGAATAGTGAGCAAAATAATGGAAGCATAGGTGAAAAATGTATGGTAATGAGTGCCATTTTTGGAGCCCAACACTCTCCTTCTCGATAGATATTTTCCTCTCCTTCTTTGTCTACACAACTTCAAAGAGCACATGTGGAATCAAAGCAGCATAATACTATCGAAGAACAGAGATCTATATTCATAAACAACATAGGACCAGATATGTATTAACCACACAAATGCATATACAGTCAAACATACACGAATGTGGAGAAAACTTGAATAGCATTATTAATATCAAGAATAGCAAGAGGATTACAACCAATTGTTCTGACCCAGTATCATCCTCCAGTAAGAAAGCCCTTATTCACCTCAAGTAAAGCTTAGATCACCCAACACTATGATGTTACACCAGAAAACCAACAGCACTTCTCTACAAGATACAAGATTCCAACCCCCTGGATCTCTGTGATGAGGGATCCATATATAGATGATTGTAGGGGGGTGAGTCAGCTTCTAGGATTTTGATTAGTGTCCTCTCTCTAATAGTTCTTGATTCCACTAGGAGATTGATGATCTCTTACTCATCCCTGGTCGAAATCAGAGAGGCAAGTGTCAGAGGGGAAGATTCTGGAAGATTCTATGCTCTTCCACCTCCCAAACTATCTCTGCCATTTGTCCATTCTCGCCCATTGCACCCTACAGAGGGGCCATCCAGTATGAATCGCACCCTTTACACTGGGAAGGTGATATGCATCGCACCCTCTACACTGGGCATTCAGTATGGTCTAGTTTTGACCTTTTCTGAGCAATGATCTGTGGAGAACTTCTGGGAGATGATGTAATCAACTGACCTTATTCCTTTAGGTAGTGAAGCAACACTTTTAGGGACTTAGGAGCCCTCAGTTTATGGACATTTATGATTTGGGTTGTAGTGTCCAAAAATGTCTATAACACTTGTTCCTACCTTGTCCCATCGAACACCCTACAATTTTGACCTAATTTCCTTGCCCTAACTGTTTGGCTCCTTGCCCTAATTTCCTTTCCCTGAAAATCACTACCTATACCTATCGAGATTTGATGGTGAATATGAAAATATCATTGCTAAGAGACATATGCAAAATTTTGAGAATTTCCTCGACCTTTTTGAAGTCGACAAACAGGATGTCAGTATCAGGCTATTCGCTCGTTCTTTGCAAGGAAAATTCAAGAGTTGGTTCAAAAACCTGCCTGATGTGAGCATCTCAGATTTCCACCAGTTCATCAAAGTTTTCCTCGACAAGTGGGTGGTCAAACAAAACCCTTTCTTGATTCTAGAAGAGTATAACCAGCTGAAAAGCTTGCTAGGGGAGATAGTACAACAATTTTTTGCCAGGTTTAACCAAGTCTATTTTTCGATGCCTACTAATATAAGACCTCCTCCTAGATCCGCTCTATTGCACTACCCAGATGTCTTTGATCCGAAAATGGAGTTTCAGCTGAGGGAAAGGAACCTTGCAGCACTTGAAGAGATGCAGAACAATGCAGTATACGTAGAGGCTAATATGTTGATTAGAAGGGCAAAGCTGAAGAAAGAAGAGAGGGAGAACATTGTAGAGCACCTAACATCTTTAGAGATAAAGCTCAACATTTTGGTAAGTAAAATGGAAGAAATGATGCAAAGAATTGCCTCGAGAGATGAATTTTCAATTCAAGATCACCATGACCCACCTATCCCAGAAAAAGAAACGATTTCTAGCCCTAAAAAATTTCTTGCTAATCCTAGCTACCATAGATTTGAAAATGGATTTGTAGAACAATCTGAGGAGAAACAATCTAATAATATAATGTGTATGATTGGTGACATTACTTATATTGATGATTTGCCAAAGTTTGATCAGTATGAAAATTATTATGTTCTCCAAACAAAAGCTAATATTGTAGAGCAATCAGTGGCTGGTTTGTGGGAGGTGGAAGTTCAGTTTCGATAGCTCGAATACAGTAATCAACCGAAGCATATCAGCTATTACAGTGATGAGGAAAGTGCAGAAAATTTGCAAGTAAGTGAAGGATATTTGCCTCTTTTTTTTACTTCATTTCAGTTCATCACAAGTAATTTTGTGATCAAAAATTAGCACTCATTGGGTTTTGATCTTGACAATCAAGAGGATAATCAATTTTTTTATCAGAGCTCCTTACGCTTGTGTTTCTCCTCATTTGCAAAAATAAGAGAAAACTATAAGCAAGCCAATAAGTGATTGGTCAACACTATAAAGGATAAACCTTCTCATGAATTGATCGAGGAAATCATTTTCGATATAGAAGCCTCCCTAGCTCTAGATTTGCAGCCACCAAGTTCCATTGATTTCAAATGGCAAATGAAGGCTTGGAAGCTAAAACATATCATCAAATGATGTAATAGGACTCCATACCGCTATGTTTTGAAATATTTCAATTTTTAAATAAAAATTTTCATAATATCTCTAAATCAAAGGATGAGCAGCATGTAGAGTGTCATGCAGTCTCATTAAAAATGATGGAAAATAGGTTGCAAGAATCTTTGCAAGTTTTTCATGACCCAATAATTGATGTGTTGGATGATATATGTAGTAAACGTCCTTCTCCATTAGCTAACTATGAGCCAGAAAAGAATGTTGATATAAACTTGATCCAACAACCAACTTCATTGTCTTTTTCAGCAGGAGTTTCATTACAAATCTCATACCAAGATTTGCAATCATATTAGGAGAGTAATGAAGAAGATTTTTGTTTTGTTGTTGATCATGAAGAAAAATTAGTCATTCATGAGTTTCAGGATCCCTTTGTCAATTTGCTGCAGTCATCAAAGAAAGAAAACATAGATGTTAGGGAATTTTTAAAACGAAAGTACGAAGACTACCTAGAGCAGAGCAGTAATGTATTAGATGGGCTAGAAATCAATATGTATTCCTATGAAGATACTTTCACAGCATTCTTGAGGTCAGTAGGTGGCCTCATTCTTTGCAATTTCATCAAGATTCAATCTGTTGACAAATTTTGATGTGTTTCCTTTCAATAGTTCTCTCTTCTTGCTCATAAACAAGCACTTGCAGAGAATTCAAACAGTAGCCAGAATGCTTACTTCGTTTAATTGGTTGTTTCATTTCACTTGATCAGGCGATGAATGGAACAGTTAGAGTAGGTTTTATTGAAAAAGATCCATTTTGAGCATCTTTTTCAGTTTTTCAGCTGTGTTTTAGTATTGAGTCAATTTGTTATGTTGAGTTTCAGCAATTAGTTAGTTTTCTTTAGTTTTTGACCGTATTGGCCCACATGGTTAGGCACTTGGTCTACAGTGTTCTTGACACCTCCAAGGAGCTGCCATCCCCAATAAGGCCAATGTTAGTGTTAGTAATTGTAGCCTTCCACCAGTGATCAAACATGCTCTTACAAAGTGGTCTTAGGGTTTCCAAGTCAGTTTTTTTCATTTTAGTGAGTCTTCAAGTAAAAATTTGTTCATTGGGTATTAAGTCTAGCACTGTTTTCACTCCTTCCAAAGTTTTCCAAGTACTGGTCCATGTCACCCCTCAACTGAGTGTACCATCATTCAAAGAGTTGTTATCATTATTACAGGTTCCAAACTATAAGTTGTAAGTGAGTGGATCATCTTATACCTTGTTGCCTCAGTTGTGCTTTAAGGCTCATTTCCCTCTCCTAGGGTTTTGAGGGCATTTTTCTTGGTTCCATGAATCCCACGATCAAAAAATCAACAAAACTTATATCCTAATGCTCATATACATTTTTAAACACTCCCCATCACTTATATCCCTCAAATTTACCATTTTCCCACAAACCCTAGCCTAATGTTACAATTTGACACTTTTTTAGGCTAGGCCTGTGTTTTTCCCTTTTGGACCCCTTACCCTCACTCAATATTTGAAAATTACACTTTCCCCTGTTCCCTAACATCCCTCCCTACCTCCCAAAATTTTCCTAAGAATTTAGAATTCCCCATCCACTTCATTTCCCTTCATCTCTACAAATCCCGTGTTTTCCCTTCACCAAACCCTAATTTCCTCTCCCACTGAGCTAGGGTTTGCTATGGAATCAGATATATCTGAGCAGAGGGGGCATAATTTATATCATCAGGTATGAGGCCGTTTCATATCATCAACATCATGTCTCCATCATTTGTCAAGAATTCATTCCAAGGGACAAGTCATTCACCACACATAAGGGCCAGTTTTCTTCAAACTGTGTTTCTGACCAAGAAAAGATGAATTGGACAAAAGTGAGAGAGGTTTTTGTCAATAATAGAACAAGGAAGAAATACCTCCTTCATTTTTTACACAGGTGTCATGGTTTTAAATAAATTTCAAAAATACAGGTTCCATAGGAGAGTTGCTGCACTTCTGGAGTGACCTCGGGAAAATCAATTTTTCTCCTAGCTGGATTGTCCAAACGACTTTCTTGATAAGTCAAATTATAATTAGACTAGAATATATTTCCAATTAACTATCATGAGCTCAATTTGGAGCTTGGGAAGACCTCCAAAAGTTTCCTGAAACAACACTCCGTATTTTTTCACCCTCATTCTACATTGTTTGACCAGTTTGGGAGATGGCGTTTTGGATAGGTCAAATAAACTCCAAATGGAAAACTAAAGGTATATTTGGAAATTATAATCAAAAATATTTCCAATGCACTATCCCAAGCCTAATTTGGACACCGGAAAGGCCTCCAAAAGTGGCCTATAAAAAGGTATTATGTGCCTGTTAAGAGTGTTGCGTGTTTGCCCAATTCGGTCCAAGGCCACTCAAATCTTAGTAAAACACCTCCAAAGTTCAGAATTTTGTCACCTAAATGCTTTCATCACATGAAATAATTAGGTTTCTCTCTATTTTCTTTTCTCATACATTATTTACTTGATGTATCATTGTCTTTAATTTTTCTTGAATTAAACTAAAAACCCTAACCCTGAGGCACCTATTTGCATAGGCTCCCTATACCCTAACCCTAATTCACGTATCCTATCCCTAAAAACCCCTATCACTGATACTTCCCTGTCATTCCTTTCACATTCCAAATATCCTTCCCATCCCCTCAAAACTCCCTCTCATTACCACATACTCCCTTCATCTATATACCCCTCCATCACCTCCCTAGGGTTTTGTTTTTCACACTAAATTACACAATGGCAGAGGTGGACATGTAGGAATAGAAATGAGTCCATGAGAAAGAAACATATTTTGAACTTATAGACTTGGACATAATGGATGATGAACAAAAAATTCCAATGGTCATTAAAGGAAAAGACAAGCTGAGCTTGCTGAACAGCTCATTGTTGATGAACAATGGGAAAACATGATCAATCAAGACCGGGAATATTGACTTGATAGAGTCAATGAGAATTTAGAGAAGCTCTTGGCCAAGACTAAGAATGAAAATGTCTTTCAAAGGAGGATGGAAAAGCATTATTCCATGAGAAACTAAATTGCTAGAGCCAAGCTCAAAAGAGCTCAAGAAAAAATTGAAAAACTTACTAAGCAAGAGGAGAAAAGAAAGTTGATATTCTTGTTGAGGCATCTCTCCATGCCTCTAACATATGATCAGCTATAAAAACACATTTTTGGACACTTTTAACCATTTTGGGACATAAAATCACTTACTGTGTTTTTTAGACAATTTTCAGCACAGTCATGGAAGGCAACACACTCTTTTTTGAGGCATCTAATCAGCGAAAGGTCATAATTTTTGGGTTTCTAGTGATGAGTACATACACCCCATACTTTTTCTAAGGATTTGGAGGAGAACTGGTTGGTCAAAAGGTCAAAAAACACCCAAAAAATGACATTTTTGCCCTCTTTTTACCCTGGGCATTGCGCGTTGAGCAATGTTGGGCGATTTGGTTTTTGACTACACAAATGACATCCAAATTTAGAAATTCAAGTTGTTCTGGAAATTAGACATGCATATCATTCCAACAGGCTATTGTGGTCCCAATTTGGACATCAGGAAGGCCTCCCAAAGTGCAGCTAAAGTTGAAGGGCGCGCCTGGCATTGACGCTGCGCGCCTAGCACTCGCGCTGCACATTTGACACTTTATCCAAATTTTCACTGTTTCGTCCCAATTTTCACTTTCACCTTGGCAAAATCTTGAATTTATCTATGTAAATGATGAGTTAAATGTAATTATCATGTTTCTAGTACTTACTACTGTAAATACATTAGGTAAATCAAGTTCATGAGGTGTAACGAATCGGTTTTCTTGGATTAGGGACGAGTCACTCTGACCACGCTATTCTCTTGTTATCAGTTCAACGTTTCTTCGATCTTTCCCTCTTCTCATGGATTTGACCCCCTGAAG
This sequence comes from Pinus taeda, assembly GCA_000404065.3. Classification (NCBI taxonomy): domain Eukaryota; kingdom Viridiplantae; phylum Streptophyta; class Pinopsida; order Pinales; family Pinaceae; genus Pinus; species Pinus taeda. The sequence goes on along the minus strand of APFE030702978.1, from coordinate 59,755 downwards.
TTAGGTTGGGTGGTTTGAAGCCTATATTATGTATTTCCCTAGTCATTTTTAGGGGTTGGACTCAGTTGGATGCCTATGCTTTGAGTAGACATCATTTTGTATCAGTTTCAGTAGGAGATTAATGAAAAGTTGCAGCTATTTCTTTGGGATCCATGTGGTATGATGTTCAGTTCAGTTTTCTATATTTTGATCATATGTTAGAATGTTTTTTGTACTTCATCAATCGTTTCATTGATTTTAAGTGGATGTTTTCAAGTTGATAGGCAGAACCCATAACTTTTATGCTCTGTTTTGGGGCAATGTTCACAGTTTATGTTTTCTTCAGTTTAGGAAGAATCCATGTTGCTTACATGCTCTTTCTAGCTCCTCACATGTCTTTAATCACCTCACCCATCAAGCCCTAGAGTGTTGAGCCTTGTGCCTACCTTGCCCCATTGAACACCTTGTAATTTTGACCTAATTTCCTTGCCCTAACTGTTTGGCTCCTTCTGATCTAGCAAAACCCTTCAAAATTAAATCAAAACCCCGTGCTACTATACCTAGCCTAATATCATTTTCTTGATCCAATCATCTTGATTGAGATCCTTACAGAGAGACCCCTCCCCTAGCCTAGTAGGGCTAGCTACTTGGCTAAGCGTGGTTTGTGGTTACCTCAGAATTGCCCTTTTTAGCCTGAGCTTCAATCCGAGCGATAACAATATCGACGAGCACAAAATTTTATTTTGTTCTTTTCTGCGCGAATTACACTAGTGGTTGTCAAAATTGGTAAATAGCTAGGGCATGTGGACGTTGGACAACCTTATTGTGTGGACCCCATAACTGGTGAAGCGCTTAGAGGCTTCAGAATACAAAATCATGCAGGTTTTCGATTATTGGATCGATAGTATTCTAGGAGGATTCATTACCGAGTTCACGATCAGTACGTCTACCAACTATAGTGAAACAGAGCGCGGGTTTTTCAAGGGGTGAAGAGGTAAGTATCTAAAACCCCAGAAGACTTGGATTAAAATGTTATGGTATGTAAAAAGGGCTATGCAACTAAATTAATGTTTAGAAGAGATCTAACAGGAGCTACGCGATGTGGGAAAACATTCAGAAGAGACCTAGATTTAGGTACTGAATACAATCCTTTGTTGGGAGCGTCTGGTAGTGATGAAGAAATTAGTGTTGTGAGGACAGCACTAGGTGCGTTGCATGCAGTAAGACAAAGTATCGCAAGGATACCTAATCCATCCACTCCAACTCCACCGTCACGTCTGCCTCACACACATACACCTACACCACCACCTCCACCTCCATCATTCAACATGGTAAATGTGATGAAGATGCCTGTGTTTAAGGGTTTGGGGGCTAAAGACCCTAAACAATTCTGGTTTGTTGCAGATGTTGTACGGAAGGCACAACATATTATGGATGATGACATGAAGAAATTGCAGTTGGTTACGGCACTACAAGACAAAGTGTTGAGCTAGTATATCAAGTTTTGTTCAGGTAAACCCAATGTGACTATGCTAGAAATGCAACAAGCGATGAACAACAAATTTAAGAAACCTAAATCAGAAGCACAGTCAGTGATGGATTTTAAAGAGATCCAGCAGAGGGTAAATGAGTCCACATGGGACTTTGATCAAAGATTGAAGTGTCTGATTCAACAAGCTAATATGAAGGTAGATTACAATGCCTAACATCATCAACAAAGGGTGATCATCAATAACAAATTCATTAACATGGCAATGTCAATGTCATCAATAAAGCATGATCATTGATAAGAAAAGATCATTAACAAAGCAATGAGAGATGGTCAACAAGATGTCATTGGTATATGTTCCACCCATGGTGTGATTGGTATAGCCTACATGGCCACCAATGACCATTAAAAGACAAACATATGGATTCTACATGAACTCCACATAACCCTTAATGTATGTGAGATGAATATGAATTGACAAAATTAATTGGGTAAGTATATCGAAATGTAGGTGTTTGCGCAAAATGTTTCTTTTGGGAAAGGAGTTATTGCTTCATAGATCTTTCCCTTAGATCTAAAAAATAGTATAGGTAAACATCATAAGAGATTCTCCTAGATATACCACACAAGATGCATTGCATAGATGAAAAGAGAGGATAAAGAATGTGTATCTTTGCTCCTTCTCTTGTTGATAGGAGATCTAACGAGACCAACTTTAGAAAATCCCACTCTACCTCTTGGAGATCATGTTTCCATTACTAACTTGAGTATCTTATAAACATCAAAGACTAGACAAGCAAACTTCTCTTTTTGAGCAATAATATGTTAGTGTTAGAGATAGATCTAATAAGAAAATATTCAAATCCAATATCAAATCATACAACATGAAATAAACATTGGGGAGAAAACTTCATAAAATATTCATTAACAAATGAATGGTTTACATATACCTTGTTTTTTTACGATCCTTCCTAGATCCCTTAACTTCTTATCCTCTTTGGCTTACTTGTTCCGATTGGGTTCACCACAACAATATAGGTTAGTGGTTTGGAGAACTCCACTAGAATAAGGGAAATACCTTATGTGTTTTTTCTATCTCTCCCCCCACCCCAGTATAAAAGGGTCTCATTATACAGGCTTCTCATAGATCTATGAGTATGAATTTGGACACCTAGGGCCAAGAGAAGTTTGGACAAAGGCTCCAATTATTGACCCATTGCTAGGTCATCTTATACAAGTTTGGGTTGATCATCTTGGAAAACCCAATTCTAGAAGATTTGACCCTTCATTACCACTTTATTGAAGATAACTTGTTATGGAAAGAGTTTCATTGCTCCATTCTAATTAGCATAAAGCAATATTATACTAGTTTGTAGAGGACAAGGAATAATGAGGCTTGAAAGTAGAGCTTTCTAGGGATATGGGAGTGGCATCTTAACTCTCAACTAATTTGAATTAAGCTTAGGTTCTTTTTCTAACCCCAAAGGTCACAAAAGAAATGTTAATGGTAGAAAAATGTTAAGCTTATAACTTATTTTACTAAGATGGAAGTGAGTTAGAAGGAGCCATCTAGTGCACTATATAGTGACCATCCATTTACTAAACATAACCCTAAACATATGTGAGACAAAGACAAATTGAAAAATCAATTGGTCAACTATATGGAAATGTTGGAGAATGTTGGCTTGCAACCTAAGTTACATTGTTTCTGAGATGGAAGTGACTTAGAAGGAGCTATCTCGTGCACTATATAGTTACCATGCACTTGCTATACACACGCATGTGAGTATAATGAGGAAGAAGGCTAACAAATTGAATGATCAATATGGTAGTTAGATGTAGAGGATGGTATAACGAATCCTTGGTAATGATTAAAATTTGTTTAGAATCTTTATCATAAACAATTAAAATGATATAAGATAAACATTAAGACGTGTGACTCTTTAAGGTTATTATATTAGTAAGCATACTAAAATCTGAGGTAGAAACATTTTAAAATTACATTGGTTTAAATTTTTGTAGTTGGAATGAGAATTAAAGTCAAGATCAAGAATTCAAAATTAAAATTACATTGGTTTAAATTTTAGTAGCCGGAAAGAGAATTAAAGTTAAGATCAAAAATTCAAAATTATTAAAATGTGTAACAAATATTTTAATTATTGAAATAGGTAATAAATATTTAAATTATTATTAAAAAAATCAACGTTAATAATATCTTAAAAATTAATATTTAATGTTAGAGCTATACAAAGTTTATTGATTAAAATATAAGTAGTTTTGAAGTTTGATTTTTTTTAAGTTTTTCGTTTTATGTTTTGACTTAATTTGTCTAGAATTTGACAGAGATTTATTGAAATCACAAGTTTCACAATTGAAGTGTTTGTTAGGCCCCTATAATACTAGTGATTCCCCCATTACTATTGTCATTGTATCCCTTATTGTTATTGTTGTGCCCATATTGTCCCCATATTGTTATTATTGTGCCCCATGGAATCCCACTATTGTTATTTTTGTGCCTTTATATTATTATTGTTAGGTCGGATTGGTTATATTGTGACCCCTTAGACTCCTATATATAAAAATGATGTTTTGTCATTTGAATCATCCAAGAATTGTTCATTTGTGTAATGTAAAGGAGGTTGCCCCCTCGAAGAGGTTGAATTCTAAGGCATTGATATATCTTTTCTATCTTTTTGTGAGCTAGTTTCATAACATTTGGTATAAGAGCTTTGGATTCTAGGGTTTTGCTTCTCCAAACAAGTCATCATGGAATTTGCGCTATAACGTTTTTTCTACAACGTTTCAGACACTAAAAAAAAACCCATCTGGGACGAAATCGTTCTAAACCCCGGGTCCGAATTTCAGAGCTTTTAGTACTATATTTGTGGAGATATGATTTGTGGAAGTTGGCCTTTTTGTAGACTCCCAGATTACATTCCAAACAGGTGACCTAGGGAAAATCGTCATAACTTTTGCTTTGAACATCAGATTGACATTTCATAAGAAGTTACAAGAATAGAATGAACTGTAGTTTCCTGTATATATTTTTCAGATCCGAAGGTCAAAATAGTGACGTTTGGCACTTCATACAAGTTCACTCTTCTGAAAAGATATATAATTAGGTCATCTTGGTAGATTGTGCATAACGATTTCTTGGAGAATCTAAATTCGATCAAACTGGTGGCATTGGAAAGAGGACGCAGAGGGCTACTGCAGGTTGCAATTTCAGAACTGGAAGATCTGAAATTACAGAGATACATCAGATGCAATATCGAGCTCCTACAAAGTGAAAAAAGGTGTGTAGTTTTTAAAAAAAATTTGCATAAACTTGGTTTGAAAAATTAGTTTAAAGGAATTCAAAGGGCATAGTGAAGCATTATTATCGGTAATTGATGCTCCGAAGAAAAAGAATGGAAACACCTAGTAAGCAACCTGAAAGCTATGGCATGACTCATGAAGAAGAGGAAGAAATGCAACATGATATATCAAAATTACGAGACCAAGTGCAACAAATGTCACTCGCACAAAAAATAACAGAATCTAAGATGGATGGTTTAAAGAAAGATGTAGAAGCTAAGATGTATGGCGTGGAAGCTAAGATGAATGGTTTATAGAAAGGCATTGAAGCTAAGATGAATGACGTAGAAGCTAAGATGGATGATTTGAAGACATATTTGAAGACGGGCATGAAAGATTTGCTGACAAATTTGAAGGCAGATTTGACAAAGTTTCTACAAGAAATTCTTACTAATGGCGAAAGGGTAGTAAAGGAAACTCATGATGAAAACAAAATAAATTTTGATCATGATTTCATAGACTCTAATGTTGGATTGAAGAACCACCATGTTCCAAAGATCGATATAAGTTCGATGGCAAGGATCCTGGAACATGGATACTACAAATGGAGCAATTTTTCGATTTCCATAACATGAAAAACACACAAAAGGTATGCATTGCAACTTTATATTTGGAACCAAATCAGTTTGTATGGTATCGATGGCTTTTCTCTCGTAAACAAATTGTCACTTGGGCTA
>APFE030702978.1:15848-41928 GCA_000404065.3 Pinus taeda | reverse complement strand
TTGAGATGGTAGAGAGTGTGTGAGGAAATAAATTGTTGTAATCTCCTGTTGAATAATAAAAATTTCCGATGCCTCTGTTTTGGTGGATGTAGCCCAGATTGGTTGGGTGAACCACGTTAAATCCATGTGTTATTTTTATGATTTTATGTGCTGTGTATGCCTTTTAAATTTCCGTTGCGCATTGTTTGCTCCAACAATTGGACTACTAAATCCATTTCTTCTTTTCCATTGTAAGGAAGATATTCATCCACACATTTCGCATCACCTCAAGAGGGACTCTAACTCTATCTTCTGTATGGATTGAAAGATGTTGAACTCCAGTTTCGCAAGGTCTAACAGTTTCTCCGTCTTCCTATTTGACTCCCTGTATCCGTTAAAAATACATACATCGACAATGTATCAAAAAGATGTTAGGTAAATATTTTAACTAGCAAATAATCAAAATAATAAAAATAGTAATAAAATAAATTAAATAGATAAAATAATATAATAATTATAACTCTTATTAATTAAAATATTTTGGATTAGTTTAGAATCCATTTTTAATTTTAAAGTCAAATTCTCTTAAATAATTTTTTTAGAGTGAAAGAGATTTAATCCCCTCTTTAAATTTATAGTAAATCTAAAACTAAAATAAATCTAAACTAATAATATAAAAAATAAAAATAATACAAAACAAATAAAAAATCTTATAATATAATAATAAAATTGCTCTTCACGATTGGAATTCCTACCTTAAAAAGCTTTATGAATCTCCAAATGTCATGGATAACTTGGAAACCATGCTCACAATGAAAGAAGTTTTCTCTTTAGAAGACATTAAGTTTGGGGTTAATCGCCTGGCTAATGGGAAATCTAAGGACATTGAAGGTTACCAGGCGGAAATCTTAAAAATTGGAGGTCCCGTCCTCATCCCCCACATCCACCAGCTTTTCAATCAAGCAGTCAAGCAAGGGTTCCCTAAACCTTGGACTGAGAACCTCATTATCCCTATTTTTAAAAGTGGGGATACAAATAACCCCTCTAATTATCGGACAATTATGATTAACCCTCTCTTAGCCAAGTTATATGGTATTATTTTGGAAAAGAAGTTAAGCATATGGCTTGAAAGTGAAGGTAAGCGGGCTAAAGGCCAAGCAGGTTTCAGAAGGCATCACTCAACAATAGGCCATCTCATTACGCTTAGGATCATTACGGAGGAATGTCGTAACGATAAATCCAATTTATTTTGTTGCTTTGTGGACTTTAGAAAGGCTTTCGATATGGTTCCTAGATATAACCTTTGGAATAGATTAGAAGAGCTAAAGGTTCCTCTCAAGTTGAGAGTTGTCGCTATAAGGTTATACAAGAATGTAATTGCCAAGCTAAAGAGCAATGAGGGATGGTCGAAAGATATTAAGTGTAACATCGGAGTTAAACAAGGTTGCCCCCTCTCCCCTACCCTATTTGGCATTTACATCGATAAGCTCGAAGGCTATTTACAGGAAGTAGGATGTGATGGAACGATATTAGCTAGGATAGTCGTCATCCTTCTTCTCTATGCTGACAATATTGTTCTTTTCGCAAGGTGGCCATCTGATCTTAATAAGCAACTCAGGCTTCTTAAGGATTTATGCTCTACCATGGGTATGACTGTTAACATTGACAAAACAAAAGTTATGATTATCAAATCCAAGAAGGGCACTTACGTTAATTTTATGTATGACAATAATAACTTGGAGGAAGTGTATTCTTACAAGTATCTAGGAATTGATATTCATCACAAGCTCAACTGGAACCATAGCATTGAGAAAAGGATTAATGAGGGGTGGAAAGCTTATTTTGGTCTTTAAAATAATTGTAAAACATCAAACCTCGTAATGTGAGATAAAAAGAAGTTCCTCTTTGAAACTTGAGTCACTCATGTTATATTATATGGCTGTGACGTTTCGGGTTGCAGCATCTCTAGAGAATCATGGAGAAAGATTGAGCAAATCCAGAAGCATTTTATAACTTATAACCTGAAAATTAAAAGTAATACACCCTATCCTATTCTCCTTATAGAAGCAGGTCTTTCCCTTATTGAGAGCCTAGCTATGATTAGGTTTATGCTGTACAAGCACAAACTCAATAACATAGACGATCATAGACCTCCTAAGCTAGCTTTAAATTCCAGCCAAAACCACCTAAGGCTCAATCGGGGGTGGCATAAAGACACAAGGGCCTGGTTAAACTATTTGGAGATCAACGGAATGAGCATTGGGTGGCCAAAATAACATAAAAATAAACATAAAGATATTGTTTCCTTCTAAGGTTCAAAGAAAAAATGTGGTTGTGAGAAAGATTTGTGGCTAAAGAAAAATTAAGTTATTATAAGAAGGTCATCAACCCCACCCTAGAAGATCAAAAGTATCTCTCTATTTTAACTAGCTCAAATAAGAAAATTAATATAGCAAAGACTAGAACGAATTCTCATGAGCTCCATAGTGAAACAGGACGTTGGGCAGTTCCTAAAACACCATCGATGGAAAGGATCTGCCATATATGTGAGAATAGGAACATCGAGGATGAAAACCACTTCCTCTTAGAGTGCCCTGCGTACAACCACATTAGATCTCAGTTTCACATTCTTTGTTACAATACTGACCTTCCTAGCCTTTTACAATGTCAAAATTATAGTGAGCTCGGGAGGCTTCTCTCCAAGCTTTCTAAGTATAGGAATAAAATCTTAAATCAAAATAAATAATTTGTTTCTTTAAGTCCGATAGACCAATATTTGGTCTCAGCAAACGTTAACCATCATCATCATCATCAAAAGCCATGTCACTCACTCTATGGAGATTAACGAGAGAATGATCACAATGAGAAAAGGATCCCACTTGAAGAAGAGCAAAAACAACATTCACAAATAGTTTAAATGCTTTTATATTTTAATTTGTTTTAAGTTGTTTATTGAGTATTTAAAATTTTATAAGGATTTAAAATTTAATGGGAGTGTTTAAATATTATACGTTAGAGTTGTTTTAATTAAAATTTAGTAGGAAGTTTTTGGAATAAAATTTTAATTTTTTATTATTTAAATATATAAAAAATTGATTTTATAATAATTTTTATTTATATATTTAATATTTAAATTTCTAGTATTTATAATTAATTTTAATTAAAAAATATATGGAAAAACCAAAAATATAAATAATTAAATTCAATATATATATTATTTGGGTTGGGTTAATATACTTCTAAAAATTTAAGTTATTGAAATTCCCATTTCTTATATCATATATACTATAAATATAAATTAAAGATAAAGATCAAAGATAAAGGTCATAAAAAAAATGATCGGGGAAATTACGAGTTCAATCAATAACATAAGAAAAGAAAAATAGTTGGTAGTAGTTGCATCTGCCTCATCTTTATTCCGTATTACACTATGGATGTAGCGTGGTAGTTGCATCTGCCTCATCTTTATTCCGTATTACATTACGGATGTCGCGAACACGAACCGAGGACAATAATATAATATTCCTTTTGCAAAGTTCCCCTAATCCCATCAATGTCTTATAAGTCACATTTAATGTGATAGTACAAGCAAATAATCATTATTGTTCAAATTTTCATGCATCTTTTTATTGAAGAAAAACAATTTAATGCGTGACACGTTGGTATGTAATAAGGAAATATATTTGTAACTAATTATTTATGTATTATATATGGTAAATATCTTTTCAATAAGGCTGGGTAGATTGATTTTATTAATAATTTTTGAACTTATACCCTATTAGGGTAATTTTTAAGAGATTTAAGTATAGATAATTTTTAAGGCTGTAGATATTTAATAAAAATGGATTTATTTTTTATATTTTTCTTGGTTATTTTTAATTAAAATGTATATATTTTAAAAATTACTTTAATGTTTAATCTATAAAATTCGAGTTTTTTAGGATTTTTCACAGTGTTAAATCTATTTTTGCAGTCAGAAAAGTATTTTAAACAACAAAAAATCACACTCTTGCTTGAAATTGTATTATCAGATTCCAATGAAAAAATCTATTTCGTCTATAAGTTAGACTACACCATTTTTAAGAGGTTTAAGTATATGATATTTAGATATAATGGTGTGATGGCATCAAATTATGCGCTTTGTTAATTCAATTGCATTTGGTCCCTTTCGTTTCACATTATAGGCTAGCTATTAGATTGATTAGATATTTTCAATTATTTGTTTTTTTTCTCATATCATTTTTCCATCTAAATTTCTCACTAATTTTTTTTGAAATATCAATTACTAGTGTTTGACATGAAAATTTAATTTCTTCATGCTTCATGAGTATGTTGCATTGGGTAGAAGAAAAAGTTCCTCAATTTCTATTTTCCTATCTCCACAAACTGGCATAACCTTTTTTCCCACAACTCATTGGATTGTCCCCATCTATGTGTTTGACATTTCAACATGTGTGAATTAGTTCTTATCTATGCTATTGTCATTTTCATGTCCTAGAGTGTTAAGCTTCAAGCAATTTTGCATTTTGATCTCCTCCCATCTATTGAGCTCCCAATATAATATTATTATTTTATGTTAGTTTTTCTTTCTCCATTTTCCTTTCATGTATAATTATTTTAGATGACTTTTCAACCCCTTTATTCAATGGTCACCTTTCTTCTTATATATCCCACTCTTTAGACTATTTTATGTGATGTTAATTCCATGTTTTCTTCGACTTTTTATGCTCATCTTGGTTAATTTTAGTGAAATCTTGTAAATGTCCATGGATGTCATTTCTGAGAATGTGGCTCTCTACATAATTATAAAGTACTACATCAAGAGGTTGTTACATCTAGTTCAAGGTGTTGATGTGAGAGAAAATCTAGTTCAAGAGGTTTCCACATCCATGCAATATATATTGTATCATTGGTATGAAATATTGTGTGGTGGCTTATGCGTCTTGTACCATCTTCTTGGGTTTGCTTGTGTATCATTGCATATCTATTCTTTAAGCTAGCATTAGAGCCCTTTAGACTTAGGGGCTCAATAGCCCTTTCATAGTAGTGATCCATGAGAGGTGACATGTAAGTCAAGGTGAGGTTTCTCACTAGTCCTTATAAAGAGCTAAGAACATGTGCAAACATATTCTTAATAATAATAATAAAAAGATACAATCTCAAACACACACATTAACACCAAGATTTTAGCTTAGAAATCCAAAATAGGAAAACTAGAAAGGTTTTTTAGTATATATATGTGTGTGTGTGTGTGTGTGTTAGACATGAGTTGACATTGATGGAAAAGGCAATATATTTGTATTTTATATGCTAATTTTTTTATAATATTATATATGGTAAATATCTTTTCAATAAGGTTTGGTAGATTGATTTTATTAATAATTTTTGAACTTACACAATATTATGTATCTTAAATTTTAAGAGATTTAAGGATAGTGTAATTTTTAATGGCGTAGTTTAATTTATAGACGAAGTGGACTTTTTCATGATATTTTTATGGATATTTTTAACTAAAATATGGTAGATATTGTTAAACGTTTGAGTTTAAGTTGTTTAATTTGTAACATTCAAGTTCCCTAAGGAATTGTTAGAGTGCTAAATCCATTTTTGCAGTCAAAAATGTATTTTAAACAAAAAAAAAATCACATTCTTGCTTGAAATCGTATTGTTGGATTCAAGTGAAAAAGGTTATTTCGTCTATAAGTTAGACTACACCATATTTAAGAGGTTTAAGTATATGACATTTAGATATAGTGGTGTGATGGCATCAAATTATGGGCTTTGTTTATTCAATTGCATTTGATCCCTTTCATTTCATATTATAAGTGAGCTATTAGATTGATTAGATATTTTCAATTATTTGTTTTTTTTTTCTCATATCATTTTTCCATCTAAATTTCTCACTGATTTGTTGTGAAATATCGATTCCTAGTGTTTGACATGAAAATTTAATTTCTTCATGCTTCATGAGTATGTTGAATATGGTAGAAGAAAAAGTTCCTCAATTTCTACTTCCTTATTTTCACAAACTAGCATAACTTTTTTTCCTACAACTCATTAGATTGTCCCCATCTACATGTTTGACATTTCAACATTTGTGAATTAGTTCTTATTTATGTTATTGTCATTTTCATGTGATAAATTGTTAAGCTTCAAGCAGTTTTGCATTTTGATCTCCTCTCATCTATTGAGCTACCAATATAATATTATTATTTTATGTTAGTTTTTCTTTCTTCATTTTCCTTTCATGTAGAATTCTTTTAGATGATGTTTCAACCCCTTTATTCAATGACCACCTTTCTTCTTATATATCCCACTCTTTAAACTATTTTATGTTATGTTAATTCCATGTTTTATTCGACTTTTTATGCTCATCTTGGTTAATTTTAGTGAAATCTTGTCAATGTCCATGGATGTCATTTCTTAGAATGTGGCTCTCTACATAATCATAAAGTACTACATCAAGAGGTTGTTACATCTAATTCAAGGTGTTGACGTGAGAGAAAATCAAGTTCAGAGGTTGCCACATCCATGCAATATATATTTGTATCATTGGTATGAAATATTGTGTGGTGGCTTATGCTTTTTGTACCATCTTCTTGGGTTTGCTTGTGTATCATTGCATATCTATTCTTTAAGCTAGCATTAGAGCCCTTTAGACTTAGAGACTCAATAACTCTTTAATGGTAGTGATCCATGAGAGGTGGCATGTAAGTCAAGGTGAGGTCTCTCACTAGTCCTTATAAAGAGCCAAGAACATGTTTTAACCATGTACACTTGGGTGCAAACATATTCGTAATAATAATAAATGCAATCTCAAACACACACATTAAAACCAAGATTTTAGCTTAGAAACCCAAAATAGGAAAACTAGAAAAGTTTTTAGTATATTCTTGGCAGTTTATCTATATATATATGTGTGTGTGTGTGTTAGACATGAGTTGACATTGATGGAAGGCAATATACTTGTATTTTATATGTTAATTATTTATAATATTATATATGGTAAATATCTTTTCAATAAGGTTTGGTAGATTGATTTTATTAATAATTTTTGAACTTACACAATATTATGTATCTTAAATTTTAAGAGATTTAAGGATAGGGTAATTTTTAAGGGCGTAGTCTAATTTATAGATGAAATGGATTTTTTCATGATATTTTTATGGATATTTTTAACTAAAATATGGTAAATATTTTTAAACGCTTGAGTTTAAGTTGTTTAATCTGTAACATTCGAGTTCCCTAAGGATTTGTCAGACTGCTAAATCCATTTTTGCAATCAAATATGTAATTTAAACAACAAAAAATCACATTCTTGCTTGAATCTATATTGTCAGATTCCAGTGAAAAAAGTTATTTCGTCTAAAGTTAGACTACACCATTTTTAAGAGGTTCAAGTATATGCCATTTAGTGTAGTGGTGTGATGGCATCAAATTATGGGCTTTGTTTATTCAATTGCGTTTGATCCCTTGTGTTTCACATTATAGCCTAGCTATTAGATTGATTAGATATTTTCAATTATTATTTTTTTCCTCATATAATTTTTCCATCTAAATTTCTCACTGAATTTTTGTGAAATATCAATTCCTAGTGTTTTGACATGAAAATTTAATTTCTTCATGCTTCATGAGTATGTTGCATTGGGTAGAAGAAAAAGTTGCTCAATTTTTACTTCCCTATTTCCACAAACTCGCATAACATTTTTCCCACAACTCATTGGATTGTCCCCATCTACATGTTTGACATTTCAACATGTGTGAATTAGTTCTTATTTATGCTATTGTCATTTTCATGTCATAGATTGTTAAGCTTCAAGCAATTTTGCATTTTGATCTCCTCCCATCTATTGAGCTTCCAATATAATATTATTATTTTATGTTAGTTTTTCTTTCTCCATTTTCCTTTCATGTAGAATTCTTTTAGATGACTTTTCAACCCCTTTTTATTCAATGAGCACCTTTCTTCTTATATATCCCTCTCTTTAAATTATTTTATGTGATGTTAATTCCATGCTTTCTTCAGCTTTTTATGCTCATCTTGGTTGATTTATTGAAACCTTGTCAATGTCCATGGATGTCATTTCTTAGAATGTGTCCCTCTACATAATCATAAAGTACTACATTAAGAGGTTGTTACATCTAGTTCAAGGTGTTGATGTGAGAGAAAATCTAGTTCAAGAGGTTGCCACATCCATGCAATATATATTTGTATCATTGGTATGAAATACCATATGGTGGCTTATGTGTTTTGTACCATATTCTTGGGTTTCCTTGTGTATCATTTCATTTATATTCTTTAAGCTAGCATTAGAGCCATTTAGACTTAGGGGCTCAATAACTCTTTCATGGTAGTGATCCATGAGAGGTGACATGTAAGTCAAGGTGAGGTCTCCCACTAGTCCTTATAAAGAGCCAAGAACATGTTTTAACCATGTATAATTAGTTGGTGCAAACATATTCTTAATAATAATAATAAAAGATGCAATCTCAAACATGCACACTAACACTAAGATTTTAGCTTAGAAACCCAAAATAGGAAATCTAGAAAGGTTTTTTAGTATATTCTTGGCAGTTTATAGATATATATCTATTATGTATATATGTGTGTGTGTTAGACATAGTTGTATAATGGAAAAGATATATTTGTATTTTTATGCTAATTTTTAAAATATTATATATGGTAAATATCTTTTCAATAAGATTTGGTAGATTGATTTTATTAATAATTTTTGAACTTACAATATTATGTATCTTAAATTTTAAGAGATTTAAGCATAGGGTAATTTTTAAGGGCGTAGTTTAATTTATAGAGAAATGGACTTTGTCATGATATTTTTCTGGATATTTTTAACTAAAATATATTTTAGAACATATATTTTTAATGGTTTGTCATTGTTGGTATAATGAAAAAAATTGAAAGAAATTAAGTGCCCTTATTTTTTTTCAATCAATATGACTAACCACTATTAGTCATATTTATTTAGTGATAATCATTGAAAATAAAATAATATTATTAATTTCTTTCATTAACACCAACACCTGAACTATTAAAATTCCTAACTAAAAAGAAGTGGATGATCACCCAAAGTCACTTGACTGAGACAGCGATACATAGGACACAGGATTCAAGTGTCGACACAGGCACGTTGACCCTTGGAACATGACATTAGGAACATTATATAATATTATATAATATATATTATATATATATAAATATATATATATATATATATTATATATATATATATAATATATATAATATTAATATATTAAAAATTAGTTAGTTCTTACACAAATTCCCATTCATGATACAAATTCATTGATTCAAACATAGATCTTCATCTAGATGTAAGTTTTACAAAGTAACATTATGCATACAAATGCAATTGTGACAGGTTCGTCAATGATCTAGTAGGAGAAAGACAAGAAATTTCAATTTTCTCATTAAGTCGTCAAAATCAAAATGTGTTACATAGGTAGTACAAAGGAGGACATGTTGGCATCGAGGTGGAAGAAACATAATCCTGATAGTTTCTGGATTGGTTAGTTTGTGCGGCATATGGCCCCACAGGGACAATTCATCCCGGTCCCCAGAAGTATAGGCACCCCAACAATTTCTAAGTAAGTTGCAAGGCTTTTCTCCAGGTTGAAATAACTCTGAAACATAGTGAGAGAGAAGGTGGCATACAACTGGAGTGGCAGACCAATCAAAGGCATGCAAGTGGATTTGAAAAGTAGACCCACATGACATGTGACTCTAGTGGAATGACCCTAAAAATTTTCGAGGGTGAACATGTTATTTTCTTTAGGGAGATGGGCCTAAGAGACAAAAAAATTGATGATAGTTGAAAGCTTCAGCAGATGATGGAAGGCACTCTAGGACTTAGTTTTGCACGTGGTTTCCTTTGTAAAAGTTTTAGGCCCTTTGAGATGAATCAAAGCACTACAAATTTATTGTAGATGGTCACAAGGTCTAGTGTTATGTGACCGAGGGAGTGGGCCAGGCATGAATAGGTCGACAACTATATTTGGTAGTTTTGCGCTAGATTTAGTGACTCAACCAAAATTGGAAGAGTGTGTGAACGACTTGGAAGCTTGGTTAGTGACATGGGAAAAATTTGTAGTATATATGGTTGTTTGGCCAAATTTTGTAGATAGCTAGCTTTAGAATTGTAGCCACACATACAGGTAAACCCTGATATTTTCTAGAATTGCAAATTTGTGAAAATTAGCTCAGTTTTCTCACAGAGACAATAGAGTAGATATTGAAGACTTCAAGAAAATATCTAGAATACTTGACATAAGTATTACATAAGAAAAAACAAGGATTTATACATGATAAAGAGCTGAAGGTAAGTAAAGTTAAAAAAACTAAAATATCAGTCCTTATTCTTTATAAGCATAATTAAATTTGCAAGAATGTGGTTGATGTTATTGCTACTAGTGTTGTTGTTGTTTGTTTTGATAAGAGATTAGAGGACGATTAAGGTGATTTTGCAGTGATTGCAATATCTGATTAAGGAGATATTTATTAATTTTATGTAAGAGAATGGCCTACATGATTTGAATTTGAAATGAAATATGAATCAAGGAGGTCAAGCAAGTGTAAACTTTGATTTTAGGGGTTGCAGCGCCTTCCAGTAGTGACTAGTAAATAGTAAGTGGTTGGAACTCCTTTCAATATCAACTGATAAATCAGGGGTTGTCGCTCCTTTCAGTAGTAGCTTCCTTCTAGTTGCAATGAAAGAAATTTCTTACAACAAGTTGAAGCTTACCTTTGTGAAAGTAATTAAAGAGAATATTGAAAGAGTCTACGTGTCAAATATGGTATCCTTGTCTTGATTATTGTGATGCTTATATGAATGGTTTCTAAAGTGTTTATTGGTGTCGTAATATGCTTTACTTGTGAAAGAAAATTGTTAAAATTATCACAATACCGATTCACCCCCCTCTCAGTATTGTCCTAGTTTATATGTGTGTGTGCATCCTATCACATTCATAAACTACCAATTCATTTAGCCTAGATTCGAATATAGTCATATTTCCTTAACCAAAGCTACAAAACCGTGGGCTAACTCACCATATGCCACAAAATTGCTAAAGGTGACAACCATGTGTCAAAAATTTCCCAACACATATATAAAATCACCAAAAAAGGATACAAAAACTACCCAAAAAAATATTTGGGGCATTATGCAAGGCACAATGTACATCATGTGGGGGTAGTTGTGCAAAGAATATAACACATACACAACATTCTCCCACTTGTTGTTTTATTTGAAAATAGTGAGGCATAGGAGAACATGATCACATATTTTGTTAATGATGTTACAACATATTCAAAATGTCCACTTTGACTATGAGCACCTTCTTTTCTTCAATCATATCTCTCACAAAGTGATAATGAATATCAATATGATTTGTCTTGAAATGATATGTTGGATACTTTTCTAGGAATATTGCACACTAACTATCACAATATATATTCGTAGTTCATTGTACCAATTGTTGTAACCTTATTTTCCACTCCACTCTAGTGAGAGACCATAGTTCACCTTACCTCAATTTCTGGCTAGAGTGCATCCCCTTTCACCCTTGCTTTTACATATATGGGTCTTACAAGGAAGTGATTACATTTTATAGGAATTACATAATTAATCCCTAGATATTGAGTGATTACATTTCTATTATTATATTGTTATGTAAGATATAACTCCTCATGGTCCCATTTTATTGTAATTGTACTTTGTCCCCCATATATATATACACTAAGGAGACTTAACCTTATGATCATCAAATATTTTCTTGTTCATTGTATTATTTGTAAAATGAGGTTTCCTCCTTGAAGTGGACTTTAATTATTGGTTTCTTATCATTTTTACGTCGTGAAAATCATAACATTTGGAATTAGAGCTCTTCATCTTAGGGTTTTGTTGCTTCAAACATGTCATTGTGGAAATTTAGCTATAACTTATTTTTAGTGTGGTTTTAGATGTTGAAACTTGGAGAAGATTGCAAATGCATACAAAGAAATTATTAGTTCAAGTTTTTGAGCTTGTTTTACTATAATTTTGGAGATATGGTCTAAGGAAGTTACGGTTTTTTAAGGATCTTAAATTCTATCTCAAACATACAAGTTTGGAATTTTCTCTATAATTTGTTTTGTAAGGATACATAAAGTGAAACTTTGACCATATTAAGAATAAGTATTTGAGAATATTTGGTTCCATTTTTATAATTTTGTTCAATATACTTTGAGATTTATGCCCTATGGAAGTTAAGGTTTATGAACAATCATGAAATAAAATTTAAATAGGTCAACTTGATATTTTTTCTATATCTTCTTATTTAGAAATTTTCAGACTATGAAATCTTCAGGAATTTTAGGAAACATATAGAAGTACATTAGGTATAGGTTCCATAATTTTATTTCAAGAATTGGACATGTGGCATGCTATACCAATTTTCTTGTGGGAAGAGTCCAAAAAAATCAATAAGTTTTTGGAAAGTTACTATAACTTTCTATTGGCACATCAGATTTAGTTCACACCTGTGGAATTGTAGAAAATTCATATCATAGTATTGAAAAAAAATCAGACTCGGAAGGCCTCAAATCTCAAAGATATATTAATAAAGATTCAACCATTCTAATATTCTTCAAATTAAGGTATGTAACTTATTAGTGACTTAATTTTTCATTAGAAGAAGCCCTTTCTTTTGTTGTAACAAAGAGAGACTATTATTATTTTCCAACATGCCTCCAAAGAAATATACTACACCAATTAAATCTACTCAAGGTCCATCCTTGACCCATGAAGAAAGTGAAGACCTATAATTTAGGTTATCTCAATAAGAGAACAAAAATTAATGAAATGGATGGTATTATGTTAAAGAAGGTGAATTTCTCAAGTTCTCAAGAAAATCTTAAAAGAGAAATGGAAAAGAATATATAAGGACTAGAAATGAATATGAATGAAAATAAGGAAGAATTACAAAATTCCATGATTTCTATCTTAGAGAGGATTCCTAAAACGAATGTGGAGATCGAAGGAAATCACGAAAATAAGGAGAAACATGTTGTTGAGAATCAATCTCATATGGGGAATATGCTATCAAAATTAGAGAGAACAAATGTTGAATCACAAAACCATACTCATGAATTTTTAATCCAATATCCACATCATCAAGGCTTCAACACCAAGGAACTACTACATTCCAAAGATTGCTATGAATAAATTTGATGGTAATGATCATATAACATGGATATTTCAGATAGAAAAATACTTTGATATACAATAAGTGGTATTCTTACAAAAGGTAAATATTGCATCCATGTTTTTAGAAAAAATGTATGGCTTTGTGAAAGAAAAAATGATTATGTTATATCTTGGAACATTTTATAGAGGAATTTATAGCACATTATGGGGATATTAAGAGAAACACATCTTTTATTCAATTAGTAAATTTTTGACAAAAAAGTCCTGTTATAGAGAAAATTTGATGATTCCAAAAGTTGAATCTCAAAGTAAATAATATTTCAAAGGATAAATTGTTACACCTATTTATGGCTAGTTTAAAGGAAAACGTCCAACATGAGGTGTGCCTCTTTGAACCTAAACCTATCGAGCATGCTTTCACTCTAGAAAGGAAAGTTGAAATTAAAAATATGGCCTCTAGAAAATTGGTCACTAATAACTATAGAGAAAATTAGGGTCCTTTCCTAAACCAACAAGGATGAATTAGAAAATGGATGAAAGAATAACAAAGGAACTATGTTTCAACTGTGACAAAAAGTATACTAAATGGTATAAATGCAGTGAGAAGAAATTATTCTACATAGATTGTGAAGATGAAGAAGATCACAAAGTGGAAACTTCACAAAATCTAGAGCTAGAAGAAACTACTCCAACAATATATTGTCATGCATTGATTGGAATTAGTATTCCACAAACCCTTAATATAGAAGGAGATATCAAAAAATAAAGGGTAACAATATTGTTAGATTTAGGTAGTACTCATAATTTCATCGATTACAAATTGGAAAAAATTGTTAATTGCTTTGTACATCTAGCACTGGAATTTCAAATGATGATTGCAGATGGAGGTACCATAAATTGTTCAAGGAAGTGCAATAAGATTAAGATGAATATGGGGGAGTATTTTTTGGTTATTCCCATGATTTCAATCCAAATGGGTGGTGAAAATGTTGTATTAGGATTCCAATGGTTGCATTCATTGGGAATAATGGGCTTTAATTTCCAAGATATTTTCATAATATTTTTCTCAGAATGAAAGGAAATTGATCTTATAAGTATCCAAGAGAAACCAAATCAATTGATAAGCACTAATAACATGGAAAAATTAATATTACCATGTTAATTAGATGTTCAAACATCTATATCCTCTACTCTAGTGGATCTTCAAAAAGTTATCAACAATCATGCTATGGTATTTTGAGAAAAGCCTAAGGGTGTTCCACATGTCCAAGATAATGATCATGTTATTGATTTGTAGCCTAGATCAATTATACCACTTACCATTAGGACTTACAGATATCCACATTCACAAAAGGGAGATATTGATCATATGGTTCAAGAAACATTAGAGGCGGGAGACATTCATCCTAGATACAATGTTTTCTCTTCACCAGTGGAAATGGTTATAAAAAAGGATGATTCATGGCATATGTGTCTATACTATAGACAACTAAACAAAATGAAAATAAGAGATAAGCTTCCTATTATGGTCATCGATGAATCATTAGATGAATTGGATGGAGAAATTTTCTTTACTATGTTGGATCTTCGTCCTCAATATCATAAAATTAGAATGAGGTAAGAAGACATTCCCAAAACAACCTTTAGAATACATGAAGGTCATTATGAATTTTTGTTTATACCATTTGAAGTTTAAAATGCACCTTTAACATTTCAAAGCTTGATTAATTCTATTTTCAAACCCACCCTTAGATAATTTGTGCTAGTATTTTTTGATGACATACTAATTTAAAATAAATATTGGGAAGAGCTTGTACAACATGTTGATATGACATTGACACTATTGGAAGAGAAAAAACTTTATGCAAAGCCTACTAAAGAAGCAACCAAATAATTTGAAGAACTTAAAGAGGTTATGTGTACAACTTACGTCTTGGTGGCACCTGACTTCACAAAAATATTCATTATTATTTGTGACGCATTAGGCCATGGCATTGGTGTAGTTTTGATGCAATAAGGAAGTCTCCTTGATTTTGAAAGTAGTGTACTTAAAGGAAGAAACCTAATCAGACCCATCTATGAAAATGAAATATTGGACATACTACATGCAATCAAAAAATGACATCCATATATAATAGGAAGACACTTCAAAGTAAAAAAATACCATGATAGTCTAAAGTAGTTCTTGGAGAAAAGACTATATTCATAAGAGCAAAAAAAACGGATCAAAAATATCTTGGGTTATGACATTGAAATTATCTATAAAAAAAGGAAAACAAAATATTGTGGTAGACACAATCTCAAGGAAAGAGGAAGACACAAATGGTTGAATATGTCCTATTTCCATTCCACAATATGACTGGGTGGAAGGAGCAACAATATAATGACAATAAGATGAGAAGATACACAAGATCATTGATTAGCTATAGGAGGACCCTCATGAAGTATAAAAATTTACATGGAAAAATGATTTTTATGTTGTCAATATCGTGTATACTTATGTAATAATTCTCAACTCAAACATAAGGTCCCATTGGAATTACACACTTCTCCTATAGGAGGAAATTGAGCATTCTTGAAGACGTACCATAGGATTAAGAAAGAATTTTTTTGGGAAGGTCTTAAAGCAGATGTGCAAATATTTGTGGCGAAATGTGCAGTATGCAAACAAAATAAAGGAGATACTATCAAGATACCAAGGCTACTTCTACCATTAGCCATACCAAGATAGCATTGGGAATAACTATCAAATGATTTTATAACAAGTTTACCCAAATCTAAAGGAAATAGTGTCATTATCATAGTGGTAGATTGAATTAAAAAATATGCCCACCTTTTCTCTTTTTCTCATCCTCTAAAAGAAAGTAACATGGAATAATAATTCATGAAAACAATCCAAAAGCTACATGGGATACCAAATATTATTGTAAGTTATAGAGATCCAAATTTCACTATAAATTTTTGGACTCAATTATTTTCATATTTGGGTACTCAATTAGCTCACATATCATCTTACCATCCTCAATCTGATGGGGAAACTAATATTGTGAATAAATGTTTAGAAGGAAATGTATGTTACTTTGAATCTAATAAACAAAAAAAATGGGTCAAATGGTTTCCCTTGACAAAATGGTGTTACAACACATTTTTCCATACTTCATAAAAAATGTCACCACTTATCGCATTTTATGAATATCATCCTCCATTCATCATATCACCCTTGAAAGGGACTATAATGGTTCAAGTAGTATAGGACTACATCCAACACCAACAAGAGGTTCTCAAACTATTAAAGGACAACTTGGCTATGACACAAAATAGGATGAAATAACAAGCATATTAACATCACAGTGAAAGGGACTTTGAAGTGGGGGATTGTGTATTTGTGAGACTAAAACCATATAAACAAATGTTCCTCAAGCAACAAACTAAGAACAATAAATTATTTAAAAGGTATTATGGCCCCCTATAAGGTGGTACATAGGATTGAAACTGTTGAAAATGCAACAAGAAAATCTCAGTTTGACTTTGTCTTGGTTAAACTAGAGAAAATTCAAATTTCTATTTTAGCAGAAATATTGGAGGTAGTTAATTGAGGAGAGATGGAACTTTTCACTTATATAAATCAATTACTTCAAGTTGGGGAAGGTTGAGTTCAGTTCAGTATGTTTGATTGGTAATTTGTGGAAATCTATTTCATTTAATTTGACTTATATCTAGTTTAACTAGTTTTAACTATTAGAAGAACTAGTGGAGGTCAAGTTGTGGAAGTGGAACTTCAACCACACTCAGTGATCAACTAGTTAATTGATCAATCAACCCAAAATAATTGTTTCATGTAGATAATTTGAGTTACCCAGTTGAGATGGAGATTATAAGGCAATGTACTATCATTTGAAGCATATTCTAATGTGTATAGGTGGTGCATGCAATCAAAGGAAGGACCTAAGGGAATTGCACAATTTAATAGTGGGAAATTCCTAAATAATAGGGGCCAATTTAGTGGGAAATAAGAGCTTGGAGGGCTTGAAAATTGGCTAAGTGTTGGCCAAAGTCAGTTAGTCAGACAGAGGGATAAACTATACACTTGCAGGGCGTGCTCAAGATTGACCAAGCATATCTATTTCATCTACATTCTCTAATTAATGCAATATAGATAGTAATAGATTTTGAAAAATTTCTTTCCCCTAGATAAATCTCCATGCATGTGTGATGTTTCCTTTTGCATGTCTATGATTCTTGTTCTAGATGGTGAATTAACTTTCACAGATCAACAAATTAGCTTCAAGTCTTGTGATTTAGTAAATTTCATAAGACGTTTTGAATCTACACATTAATTTCTACATGGTATCGAAGTTGAAATCATTGTAGAACAAATATTTCAAAGTTGTCATTGTAGAAGGTTCGAATTTGAAGATCAATTTTGTAGATTTTCTTCAAGACTGAGAAGATGGATTTTAATAGACTCGGGCTCGAGTATGCCTTGAAGGAACTTAAAACTTTGTTGCATGAAAGGACCACATGGAGGCAGTATTGGATGACAATGGGCTGCTAGAATACATCAAGATAGATATAGAAAAACCCCAAGCATTTGATGCCCAAAATCTTGCTCAGTGGAAGAAATATGGGATAATCATATTGGAGGGAGTATGAGATAATATTGTCTTGAATCTCCATGAAAAATAGACTTTTTTTGTGATGTGGAAATAATTGACAATATTGTTCAAGAATAATAGTGACCAAAAGAAGCTATCACTCAAGGACAAACTTTGGAGTATCAATATGTAGAAGAATGACACAATTCCATAGTATTTGAGCAAGTTTACCCAGTGTCGTGACGAACTTGGAGGGTTTGGTGTTAAAGTCCCTAAGAAGACTTGGTAGCTCTAGCCCTTGTGGGCCTTCCCAAGAGATGGCATAGCTATCAAGGTTCGATAAATGGTAGGGAGAAAATACCAAGTTGGGAGAGGTTATGGTTCAACCTGCTACAGGAGGAAATAAGGAGGAATAATAGAAACGAGACTTCATCCAAAGGTGAGGATGAGGAGAACCATTCCTTGGTTGGAAAGGAAAAGAAATGGAAAGTGAAGAAATACCAATCCAAAGTAGAATCTAGTTAAGGGGACAAGAAGAAATACTTGTACAAAAGAAAGTGCTTCCAGTGTCACAAATTCATGCACTATGATACAATGTGTCCACACAAGAAGATAAGCAAGACGACCTTAGGAGAAGTAGCGGGTGAAGCTTTGGCTTGACAGTTTGAGCTTGACTTCACTCTCATTGAATGCATGGCCAACACAATGATGGGAAGCTTGTGGTACCTGGATAGTGGTGCCGTGTT
Source organism: Pinus taeda (assembly GCA_000404065.3). Classification (NCBI taxonomy): domain Eukaryota; kingdom Viridiplantae; phylum Streptophyta; class Pinopsida; order Pinales; family Pinaceae; genus Pinus; species Pinus taeda. Next base: position 23,388 of record APFE030702978.1, on the reverse strand, counting down.
CTATATGATAGGGAATAGAGATTGTTTCAGTGATTTGGAGTAGAAATATCTCTAGATGCACATCGAGATGGGAGATGATGGAAGGTACACCACAAATGAGTCTGGTAGAGTCACCTTTCAGAGGGAGTCAGGCTCCCCTCTCAGGCTCAAGGATGTGATGTTTGTTCTGAATCTAAAGAAGAATCTTGTATCTATTTCTGTTTTGGAAGACCATGGTTACGATGTGATCTTCAGCAAAAGAACGCATTATTAAGATACATAACCATGAGACAGGTGAAGTATATTGGGTTTCATGTGAAGAACCTCTACAAGCTAGATGTGGAGGATTGTGCTACATTTAGCACAAAGATGGAGAAGGTGCAAAGCTGCGATGTCGGTGAACTTTGGCATAGAAAACTTGGCCATTTGCATCATGGTGCTTTGAATATCATGCACCATATTTCCACAAGCCTCCAAAAAGGATCACTAGAGAAACATGACACATGCAAAGGGTGTACCTTAGGGAAGTACAAAAAATCCACTTTCCATGATCAAGACAACAAAGTACATGTAGTTCTTGAAAGGATCCACTTTGATGTTTGTGGACCTTTCTCGATAGCCTTCACTTCCGGGAACAATTTTTTTGTCATATTTATTAATGACTACTCATGAAAGTGTTGGATCTTCTTCATGCGGAAGAAGGATGATACTTTCTCCAATTTCTTAGAGTTTAAGGCATTGGTGGAGAAAGAAACGAGAAAGAAGGTGGAGGCTCTTAGGAGCGAAAATGGAGGTTAGTATGTTTTGAATGAGTTTAAAAATTCCATACAAAAGAAGGCATTCAATGAGAGTTGAAAACAACCCACAAACCATAATAGAATGGGATGGCTAATAGGAAGAACCAAAGCATTGTGGGAGCAACAAAGGCATTGTTGCATGACTAAAGCCTACCTCTTCACTTGTGGGTTGAAGCATGCAACACAATAGTCTATTTGCAGAACACAAGTCCTCATTGGTGTCTTGGATTGATCATGACAAAGGAGGCTTTCTTGGGGAGGAAGCTGGATGTGTCACACTTCAGGATCTTTGGAACCTATGTCTATTTCTATGTCTCCAAAGAATCAAGGAAGAAGCTAGAGCTGATAGTAGAGTTGGGGGTATTTGTGGGTTACACAAAAACTCCCCCTAACTACCGTGCGTATTTTACATCCCTCAGAATGAAAGTTGTGTGACGAGATGTCAAATTTGATGAAGAAAACTCCTTACAGTTCTCTCTTAAGAGGGAGCTTCAAATCCCACCAGAGGAGGAGATTTTAGCTCCAAAGGAGGAGACTCAGGATGCTATGGAGAAGCCACAAGTTGAGGTCCAGTAGAGAGTGGAGATAGTCACTCAAGCATAACCATCCAATGAAGGTAGGAAGAGAACCATAAAAGTTGAGAGACTTGTGTGGGTTGCAAGGGAGAATGTTCGTGCTCCTTCAAATTAGCATAGGTAGAGAAAGTGACCAGATCGATACACTGGCTACATGGATCTAATGAATGAACTAGTAGAGATTGAATCATCCTATTTCGAGGAAGCAGTAGAGCAACCTGTATGGGTTGACGCAATGGTGGAGGAGTATGAATCCATTATGAAGAACAACATTTGGGAAGTTCTCTCAAGACCAACAGAAAATCAGTTATGGGTTCGGGATGGATCTTCAAGGTGAAGCAGGTAGCAAATGGAAGCATAGGAAAGCACAAGGCCAAATTTATGGCCAAGGGTACTCTTAGGTGGATGGGATTGACTATGAGGAGACATTTGCTCCTGTATTAAGGTACTCATCCATAAGATCAATCCTTGCTTTGGCTGCATAGATGGGGTGGAAGATCCACCAGATGGATGTGAAAAAATTATTCCTCAATGGAGTTATTGAGGAGGAGGTGTATATCGAGCAAATAGAAGGCTTCAAGAATTTTGATCGAGAGTCTCATGTGTGCATACTCAAGAAATAATTGTATGATCTCAAGCAAACACCCTATGCTTGGTACGCCTTCATATTAGATATGTTTTTATAGGGGTCAGAGATGTTGCTACAAGTCCTGGAGGTGTTTGCACATGTTATGGTTGTTGCTTGAGGAGATGGAGGTGTTGGTCTTGGTACTAAGGTTGACATAATAGATCTTTCATGTCATTGACTTTTTCTTAGCATATTTCATCAATTACAGACTGGATACACTAAATTGGAGGAGTGTTCATGTTAGGCCCCTATAATACTAGTGATTCCCCCATTGCTATTGTCATTGTATCCTTTATTGTTATTATTGTGCCCCTATTATCCCCATATTGTTATGAGTATGCCCCACAAAAACCCACTATTGTTATTTTTGTACCCTTATGTTATTACTATTATGTTGTCTTGATTATATTGTGATCCCTTAGACTCCTATATATAGAATGGAGGTTTAGTCATTTGTATCATCAAAGAATTGTTCATTTGTGTAATTTAAAGGAGGTTTCCCCCTCGAAGAGGCTTATATCTAAGGCTTCATCTATCTTTTCTATCTTTTTGTGAGCTGGTTTCATAACAGTTCAAGAGTTGAGGAAGATATTCCAGCAAGTGGTAGAGGTTCAAGGCTGAAGGATTGATGTTTTACCTTAGCTTTAGCCTCAGTCGCATGGAGGAAATCCCGTGAGAGTGGATGGAAGGCTCCATTTTCTGGCAGAGTAACCTATGGGAGTGGTTATAAGCTTAGTCACATGGATACAATGTTATGGGAGAAACTGAAGGATTTTCACTAGTTTTTGTGATGAAGGAAAGTGTTCCCTCTACGGACAGAGGCAACCCCTCTAGCCCTAGAGTGGGTCTAGTCACAGCAAAAACAAATGAACAATTGATTTCCTTAAACAGACATCGTTGGAGGCCTACCACAAATCGATGGTTGATGAAGTTCTGTTGCATTGCTCTAGCTTCCGTTTCCTTCTCCTTAACAAGCATTAACCTGAAATAATACAAGGAAAACAACAAAGCATGTAACCGGGGAACAACAATGATCTATTTACTCATAAAGTCAAGAAATCATGTTTTATCAAGTAAATTACATAAAAGACACAATAAATAATCATTGATTTTATTAATAATGAATCAAGAGCAAAGCTTACAACCAAGTCTTGACATCGCAAGCCTTTTCAGAGGGTCCAACGAGTATTTTTCTCCAATCATTCACTCTTCTAAAATGGGTCTCCAAACATACAATATCTCTTTGTCACTCATAAGCTTTAATACAAAGTTAAGGGCACTCCACAACCTCTCACAAGCTATTAACAATCCCACAATCCCACACTTGTCACACCCACACCAGCTATCTATCAAACTCAAAAGCACTAGCAGCACTGCCCAACCAAAAGAACTAGTAGATCATAGCAAAGGTGAGTGCTTTTATAGGAGGAGTCTCCATGAAATAAGGGATAAAGAGCTCATCCTCAAGGAAGGGCGACCCAAACTGACCCAACAACCAGGCCCTAGAGACATCCAGAAGGCCGACTATTGGAACAAATTCGCCAAATCTAGATCATCACGAGCTATAAACTAATTCTCCGTGACGACATCACTAGGAGGCAATGCATGCAGACCCATCGTCACTATATATAACTCATAACCTTGTGCTAGGTCTAGAAATCTGACCATCACGGGAAATAGATGTACACCTGCGATGGAGTCGTGATGAGACCATTTATGACATGGGATCGTCGCGTCTATTAAGGATTTACTCGCGACGAGGAAGAAACTTAGGGAATGAGGGTCAATTCACAGCATTAGTGATAATTTTCTTAATCTTCTTACATCAGTGGGAAGATATGAACATGTTTATTTGACACATGACACAGCAGAGGGACTGAGATGAGGACAGTGACAAATTATTGTGTAACAGATGCCCCCTAAAGCATGGAGCCTGAGAGAGTGGGAGGGGTGAAACGCTTTACGAAACTGTTTGAACTGGAACCACCTCAAGGATTGTGCATGTGCAAGTACAACTGATATCTGTGATAGTGAAATACATATAGTCTAGGCAGGGGCACATCCATCCAAAAGACATAGGAGACTAGGTCTGTGGTATGGACGCAGCCATCCAATTGACAAGACCATGATAATGATAAAGGTATTGTCGCAACCATCCATGAAGACTTAGGCATGGTCGCAACCATCCGTCAAAGAGTCATATATACAATCACAAACCTATCCATGTAGCCCAAACATATGCAATCTTAGTTCGGGGTCTTGAAACTCAACCGATCATAGTACAAATTCTAGCATGCGAACAGAGGTGCTGAAGTCGAGCATGATAGAAAGTCACTTGATTATTGGTCAATGATGAAAACCGTTAACAAGCGTGAGAGAAACCACCAATAATGCCAATGGTTCTCAAGGTACTGTCCAGTACAATCCACTAAGTGTGAAAAATGAGCTGAAGTCGAACACTCGTGGAATCACCCAGTCGAAGACCAATGATGAAAGTCTATTGTCAGGTGCATAGAACTTGCCATTGAGGCATGCAAGCTCCAAGGTACCAAAGAAGATCTCTTGGATAATGAGCTGGTGTTGACAAGAGACGATCTGTCGCAGGAGGGCCATAATATTTCCCCCATCAACAACACGAGACGAGGAACAAGTGGTAGATGGTGAAGCAAAATATCAAAGGAGGAGGTAAGGGTGTAAATTGCAGAAGGATTATACTCTTGAACATATCGGCGACACGACTATGGAATGTGGCAGAATTTTGGTACCAAGGGATCAGAGGCTTGATGGAGACAACAAGGATCATCTGGAATGAGGCAAAATGACAACCCAAAACGCTGGAAGGCCAAATGACAATGTGTGGATGTAACACCCTGGCAAGAAGCAAAAGTGTCTATGTTCAAGAGTGACTAGTTGTCGCAGGTAACCAATGACGACTTCCAAATTTTTCCCCCGCCATTGCTGGTGAGTACCCCAATTATTTTTTAAAACAAGCTTGAAGGGGATAACATATGCTTGTAATATAAGTTTGACCTTTGGACAAATCCAACCTAGTGATATTTTAACAAGCCCTAGGGAGGAGAAGGTCGAGTCTCGTCATGGTAATGAGTCCAATGTCGCCAGGGTTTAACGAGTCCAACATAGGTAAAACTCGAAGTCTCTTTCATGTTTAGAGAGTTTTAAAAAGACACAGAAAAGAAAAATCCAAGGGGGTCATTTTTCGCAAATTTGTGTCCCTCAAGCCTGAAAAAGTATAAAATAATACTCGAGAGAACCACTTGACCATTACGATCAAGGAGTAATTTTCATAATTAGTGACCTCGATCCAAAAAAGTAGAAAAGTGATTGAAGACACATCATTTTGTAACCAATATCAAACTTGAAACGACAAAAGTTCGGCAATCTTTTCACGTTTACATGGTCAGAAAAGAGCTCAAAGTGGACCGCCTTTTATTTCGTTTAACGAGTCAAAAGGAATAACCCAGCCATCTTTTCATCTTTTAAGTTGGAAAAGAGATTAAATAGGACTTTACAGACCAAGTGCATATGGATCATGACACATACTAGCCATCCCTATTTCTACATAAAAAAATTACACCATAAGGTCCATTCGACATAAATACATTTATACATGTGGAAATTAGGTCAAAACTCAAAAAACCCTAATTAAAAACCCAACACCCTATAGTGTAAAATTCCAATTAAAAAAAAAACACTATAAAAAGAGGGTATGGTAATTTTATTTTTACATTTAAATTGTGAGTTTTTTACCTTTGGTGTTTTGGTGTGCAAACTTGAGCGACATCCCGAGCTCGATTCAGGCACTAATGATCCACGAATTCACCCAAGACCTTCAACAAGTAAGTAATATTCCATTTGCATTGCATTTCAATAGTTTTTTCATTCAATTTGGTGTTAGGTAGGTGGTTTTAGGTGGATTTTCAAATCCAAATCCGCCTCTCGGTCGTTGCGGAAGATCCACTTGGGTTAGTGATGACCGAGCGTGGTAACACATACCACCACTGGGATCGTCACGAGAGATAGATGTAATCTCACGATGATCTTGGGAAAAATGACCCGTTGACCTCGAGTCGTCACCGCTGTTTGGAAAACAGTCACGACAGCGTCGTGAAGTTGAAATTTTTTATAATCTATGGATTTAAGCTTATAAAAAAGGTTCTAATCCATTTTTCCTTTGATGCAGGGCAACATGGCATTTGTGTGGCAAGAAAGAATTCATGATATCAATGATGAACAAGCTTTTAATGATCTCGGGTCGAAGATATTTACTTGCATGTGGATTGTTCAAATTATTCCTCACTCCACACCTTTGAGCACAACCTGATTTGCTAGAGTTGTTAATTCGCTCTTGGAACCCGACGGATGGGAAGTTCGTCATCTGGGGAAAATACATTGAATTTGATGCTACGGATATATATTTCTTGACTAGGTTGTCTCATCATGGTGAAAGGCCGATCTCAAAGGGCCAACAAGTCACCGGCGAGTCACTAGACATGTTGATAGCACGGGTGTGCCCACAAGCACACAAATCAAACTCTAGCGGGAAATTACAGACACCGACAGTGGAAGACTTGACTCTCCATTCTGTGTTATTCATGGTGACAATAGTAGCGGGCTCTCAAGCCCAACACGAGGCAATGAAGACTCACCTCCAGTTAGCTCTTGATTGCCTTAACTCGACCATGTTCAACTGGGCCGAAGTAGTGGCCAGTAACATGAAGAGGCGGCTCACAAAGTGCCATCGCGGGGAGGCGAAGTAGTTTGGATATGGGTCTTTTTTGATCCCGCTCATGCTGGAGCGGGTGCCATCTCTTCAATTGTAGGACATGGACTTAGACAGACCTGGGCCACGGCAGACCCGCATCACTCGTTGGGCACATGTTATGCCGCGGGGGGGGCGGGGGGGTGGCAGTCGACCAGTATCATGGGGGACACTATTCCGAGAGTGGCTAGATCGCCAGACAATGTTTGTCGAGGATTGGCCATATGCAGGCGTGGAATTTCACGGGGACCCCGACATGATGCTTCCTGCTGGCGAGCAGTGGGATGATGGAGGTAAAACACTTGATCGAAACAACACACTATTTTTGTGTTTTATTTTTTATGATGTTTTTGGATTTTATCATGCATATGTATTACTGACGTCTCATATGTTACTAGCAGATGTGGGACCAAAGAGGCCTGTGGGACTAGCTCCCGAGGCACGGAGGGATCCACAAGGTATCAGAGAGCTGGCCTTGGTGCCCCCAACTAGCAGTTCAGTGGAGGAGGTAGCCCGTAACCTTGAGGGCCCGACGGACGGGATCTCGGATTACAAAGGGATCGAAGAGGTCCCAATAGAGTACCATATACATAGGGTTGGAGTGACACCTAGGGTGCATAGACTCTTGAGACGAGTTGCACGAGTAGTGTTCTGCTACAGAGAGCATAGCCCACTGTAGTAGATGCCTAGGCTTTACTTTCTGCTGATTTTTTGAGAGACATGTGTCTCGGATGTATTGGACACTGACTATATTTTTTGACATATACACTTATTTTTTGAG
>APFE030702978.1:0-13304 GCA_000404065.3 Pinus taeda | reverse complement strand
CTGATGTATAATTGCATATATTAGATTTCACGCTTGTGTTTGTGTTGTTCTCTTTGTGTGTAGGTGTCCATTCACGTGGATAGTGGAGGATTGTGACCAGCCAAGGCAAAGGAATGTGGGCGACATCTCTTCTACAAACGGGAGCGTTGGATCTCAAGTAGGTCTTCATCACCTGCCTTTTATTTGTAATTAGGAACTTGCGTGATAGCATTGTTTGATTGTTGCTAGACCCGTTCTGGGCTAGTAGGGATCGCCTCTATCCGTAGAGGGGATTTACCTCTCCAACAATTTGGTGACTCCGCTGGGGAGTTTAGCTTGTTGTTCAATTTGTAAACTTAGATGGAGTCTGAAACACGGCCAGATAGCCTTCGAAACACTATTGCTTTGCAGTAGTGAAGTAGATCAAATCCGCTTTAGTCAATCTCCGGTTTGGTTTACAAACTGAACAATTTGGAGTTTGTCTTGCCTCTTTGGCTTTCTCTTGTTTGCTTGCTTAGATAAGCTTTTGGAATTGAATTTCTTGCTGCCCCTTGCTTCCTGAATTTCTTAGAGGTTGTGACCCAAGCCCTGGACTGCGTATTTTTCTTTTGAAATTGGAAAACTTTGTTAGCGCGGTTTTTTCCTTCACAGTCACGCTAGTGGCCCTTGTTGCTAACTGACAACCCGCGCCAATCCTTGTTTAGCGCGAGTTGCAGCCTAACAGTCACGCCAGGCCTTTTAGTTTTTTAGTCCACTTGTTTGCCTGCTTTCTGAGCTTGGATTTGCATTTTTCCACGTCTTTTTCAGTTGTTGGAGTGTGTTTGAGCCCTATTTGACTGGTTCTCACCCTTTGTCCTTCGGGTGTTTGCCTCTTTCCATCAATTTCACACCTCAACCCTAGGGCATCTAGTGGTCGTGTGTGTCGAGCCTCCCGTGGGAGTTTTGGGTTCTTTGATTGTCCAGTTAACCTTGTGATTGCTTTTCACACTTGTTCAGTGATTGTTGAAGTGTTTTTGATTGATTTCTGAGTGACTCTCTCTCGCTTGCTTGGATTTCATTCTAGCCTTGTTTGAGCTTAGATCACATAGCTCGTACAAAGCCTTTGTTTTCCTTTCGATTTGGAGAACTGTTTTAGTGTCCTGGGATTTCATTGTGTCTTCATTGAGTGAATTTTCCTTTTTGATCTGTGTTATTATCTTTCCAAATTCATCTTAGTGCATTGTGCCTTTAGAAAAAAAAATCAAATAATCTCTTTTGCATCTAATAGTGAATGGAATAGGACTTTTGATTTGTATTGTTGAAAGAAAAGTTTTGTTTATTCACCATTAGCTGCATTAGGGTGTTTTATTGATTGTGTTCATTTTGTTTGATTGAAATTCTTAACCTTCTCATAGTTAGTATTCATTGAACGAAATGGCATTCTTTGGCATGTAGCTTGCATCTAGGAAATTGTGAAAGATCACATACGGTAGGGCCTGAAATTGAAACTTAACTAAATATCAACCATAAAATAAACCGAATCAGCTTAAAAATGCATTGGAACATAACGCAAACATTCTAGAGGTCTAGGCTAGAGACGTGCTCCAGCATCGTTAAACCTAGTCACTTTTGTTCTCACATTAAGGTTGGGTGATTCCTCTTGGTGTGGTTCGATTGTGGTCTAGTACGGACTTGGGCTCCCACGTACCATCGTGTATATATGGGGAGACTCCACTAGGTTTTCATCCTTGATCCATAGGAAGCCGTGTATGCCGCCTTACAAGCCGTAACGCACCAAACACAACATTCGAGAAGATTGACTGCAGTACGGAAAGTCCTTGGTTTTCATACGATTTCCAAGGTGTATAAGCAGTTTTACGGATTGTCTGGTAAACCCCTTGCCTATTTTCTCCAGAGCAGTCACTTTTGATCCTTTTCGGACTCCTTAAAAGAAAAGGCTCACTTGAGCAGTTTGTCACTTCGGGCTCACAAAACATTCGAAGGCGACTAGAGTCACCTTTTTGTCCTTTTCTCAACTCTTAAAACATGAAAAGGTCAGGTTCAGTTCCTTTGTCTTAAAATTTATTCGGCCGCATTCACATTTACCCGGTTAGGTCTTGTTCGCGTTAGCCTGAGTAGGTTTCTTTTTCGTTCTTGATGGCAACTTTTTCGGGATTCACCAACCCAAGTTTCCCCCCTGACGGGAAGCCTGGTCATTTCCCTCCTCTCGGGAATGTTGGTGCTCCTTACATGGCAACGTTGTCCCTCCCAGGATTAACCGTTGGGTTTCCTGTTTGGTTGTTCTCAACCTCTCTGGTCCCTGTCGTCTCACCTACTGATCAATCAGTTCCTCCACTTGAACAACCTCATGTTGATTCTAAGGTGGACCTCTCCCCTTCTACGCCCACTTCTACGTCCTCATCTTCTACTTCGCCTGGTGAAAGTCTCGATTCGAGTAACCAGGTGGCTAAGAAGAGGAAGAAGAAGACGAAGAAGAAGAAGGCTCTCAAAGGAGAGGCTAAAAGCGCAACTACCCCCTCGAGTACACCTGAAGTCGGGCCACCTTCTGCTCTTCCGCGGAAGGTCAAGTTTCCTTGTAGATTGTGCAAGGATGACCACCTTCTTCGCTATTGTCCTGGCATTCCCAGGGTCTTAGAAGTATGGTCCCGCGATCCGGCCCACCCCTCATCGCCCTCTGAATCTCACGGTGATGCTACCCTATCAGTTGGGAATAGTAAAGGAAAAGGGACGATTCGAATCCCTTGCAGACTCTGTGAAGGCAATCATCCCCTTCACCTTTGTCCGCTCATGGATAAAGCTTCCGACGTCTTGGAAAGTCTCACGGCTCCCTCACCCCAACTCCCCGTTGGATATCAACGTCTTTCTGCAGCTACATATCGTCCCCCTGCTGATAACGAGATTGGTTCAAATTCCTCTCTTGTCCAGCCTCCTCTTCCTGAACCTGGCTCTGCCCAGGCTGTTCCAGACCAACTATTGGTCGGAAAGGGTGTCGACTCAAGTTCACCACCCGATCACTCTATTTTGGAAGGGCGTAATTCCCATGTTTTTCTCATCTCCTTAGATTCCCCTGAGTCTGGAAATGACTCTCCTATCCCAGCTGCTCCCGAAAGTCCCTCTTCGGTTCCTATGGAGCATGGGGGCAATCATACGATTCCCCCACCAAGTAGTTTGGCCATCTCCTTTGATTGGAGTCACCTGACCGCTTTCCGCCTTCCATCCCATGTGCCTTTCCAGATTACGGTACTTGCCTGTGATAAGGCAGTACCTGGCACTGTTCTGGATGAAGGTGCGTCAGTCAGTCTTATGCCGTACACTACTTGGCAAGCTTTAGGTTCCCCGCAGCTCGAGCCGGTCACACAGAATCTGTTGGCTTTCGACGGAGGAGCCTGTCCATCTCTAGGAGTCCTACGGAAGTTCCCTACTACTTTGGGAGGTAAAACCGTCTATATCGACGTGTTGGTTACCCAAGGTGTTTTAGATTTCAGTCTTCTCCTGGGTCGCGACTATGTTTATGCTATGGGGGCCCTTGTCTCTTCGCTTTTCCGTGTAGTTTTCTTTCCACACGATGGAAGAATGGTGACTATCGATGAATTGTCATTCGTTAGTCCCCCGATGCCTCCTGCGCAGTTGTCGTCCCCTCCTAGTTTTTATCCAGCAGTTATATCTGCCCCCCCGCAAATCAACTACATGGCCACCTATCCCATACTTGTATCCAGCGATGCTACCGTCGTGCATAGTGTCCTGGGGTCATTGGGTCCTGACTTCCGAGATGTTGACCTCCCACCGGGAGAGCCACTCTTGGAAGCCCCAACTTCCTGTTCATTATGATGACGTTCGGGTGGAGCATAGTTCGCTTTCCTGTGTCTAGCTCCTTAAAACATGAAACACGGGTTATGAGGATAGTTCTTTTACTGTGTCAACCTCATTAAAAAATGAAACAACTCCCTTTCCCAATCGAGTCTTTTGATTAAGATCTCGTAAAATACAAGTCGAGTCTTTCCAAGATCTCGAAAGTGAACCTTCATTCCATCCACTTCGTTGAATGCAATGAACCTTGGGGGGCATGTACCTCATTTTGCATCATTATGCTGGGGGCATGCGAACTTATAACAAGCATAGTTTTTCGTTTCAAACTTGTGTAAACATGAAACCGAATCCAAGCAGAGTTCTCCATGGTTCAAGCTTGTGTAAAAATGAACCCTTACATGAGTCACCTTTAAGCTCTTTTCTGACTCGTAAAATATGAAAAGATTGCCGAGTATTTTTTCCCTTTTTGACTCGCTAAAGAGAATAAACATGGAGGTCTTCTTTCAGCTCTTTTCTGGCCGTTTAAAGATGAAAAGATTGCCGAGTTATTCCTCTTGACTCGCTAAATGTAAATAAGAGGCGGTCGTCTTTAAACCCTTTTCCGACCGTGTAAAAACGAAAAGATTGTCGGACCCTTGTCGTTTCAGGGTCGTTAACGGTCACGAAGCGACGTGGTTTCAATCGCTTTTTTACTTTTTCAGATGGGAATCACTATTCACGAAAAGTACTCCTCGGTCGTAATGATTGGGCGGTTCTTTCGAGCATTGTTTTATACTTTTTCGGGCTCGAGAGACACAACTTTACGAAAAAGGACACCCCTGGAGTCTTCTTTTTTTTGTCTTTTCAAACTCTCTAAACATGAAAAGACGCCGACTTCTTCCTTTGTCAGACTCGTTAAAACTTAATGACATCGGGTTTCGTCAAAATGACGCTCCTCAAGCATATGCTATCCCCATCAAGCTTGCCATCCAAAAATAACCGGGGTACTCGCCAGAAATGGTGGGGGAATAAAGGAATCATAAGCGTCGTCATCGGCAGTATGTCGCTCTTGAACATGGCACTTTCTGCATTCGTGTCTGGGTGGGGACATCTCATCTCGCTTCACATTTGCCTCCATGGGTTTGGGTTATCCTATTTGACCATTCATCTGCTCATCGTCTCGTCATCATGACCCCTGATCATTTGACCTCAAATACTGCCAAATCCATCATTGTGCCACCGATACGTTCAAGAGAAGTTGACCTCTGCAAGAATACTCAACCTCCCTCCGATATCTCACACAAAACATATTGTCTCTCTCCGTCTCGTGTCAATGATGTGGGAAACATTATGGCCCACCTTCGATCAAGATCACTTCCTGTCGACCTCAACTCATTATCCAGGAAAGAGACCTAGAGACTCCCTTCACGTACCCTGGAGCCTGCATGCCTCAATGGCAGGTTCTTCGTGTTTGACGTGAGGTTTTCATCATTGGCCTCCGATCGGATGATTCTACGGGTGTTCAACACCGGCTCATTGATTCACACGTCGTGGATTGTACCTATAGTACCTTGAGGACCATCGTCATTATTGGTGGCACCTCTCGCGTCTGTTAACAGTTTTCATCATTGAATGGTAATCAGACGATGTTCATGCATGTTTGAATTCAACTCCTATATTCACATGCTTGAACTTGTACTATGTTCGGGTCGAGTTGGAGCGCAAGACCCCGGATCGTGCATATTGAGATCCGGGTTGCCTATTGTGGATTATTGTAATCATTACATAACTCATTCATTGGATGGTTGCGACCACACCTGAGTCCATTCATAGATCCTCATCGGATGGCTGCGTGCATGCCTGGGATCCAGTTTTATACTCTGTTACGGATGGCTACGCCCTTACCACATATATATCATGTACTTGAGATATCAGTTGTACTTCTTTTCGCAGGTTCTCTGGCGGCAGTGTTTCAGTCACACATGTTCTTGTAAAGCACTTCACCCCTCTCTCTCTTGGGCCTCATGCTTTAGGGGGCATCTGTTACACAGTAATTTGTCACTGTTTTTCACCGTCCCTGTTACCCCTCTAAACATGAGCTTCATATGCCCTTAAGACATCTCCTGCTCATTGCCCTCAAGAACAGCCCTATTTGCATTAGCGTTGGTGCCCTGTGTTATGCCCGCGCCAATGGGGAAAATCCTATTGAAAGGGCGCGCCATTAGCGCTCTGTCCCAGAGTAGCAATCGCGCCAACCATTTTGGGCAAAGTTTTGAACTAATCAAACCTCCGAAGTTTCTGTCCAACTCATTCACCAAACTGATTCCAAGTTGAGTGAGGATGGTTTGGCTTCGAATCTCCTTGGATGGAAAGTAGTTTGCCACCATTCCATGGAAGTTTCCAAGTGATGAAGCCAAATACATTATTGTGGGGGATTGACCTTATCTCTTCCTTTTCCTCTATAAAAGCTTGTCTCCATGGCTTGAGCAAGCTAGTTCTAGTTCGGATAGTTCTGACTCTGGTGGCAATACTTGTGCTGAAAGGAAGATATCAAAAGATTGGAGTTGCAAGAAGCCTTCTTTGTATCCATAAGGCTTTACCTAAGTAAGGAGACCTTGTCACTAAAGAAAGAGAGAAGCTTGTCCCTCACCCCTTCAAGCTTTTGCAAGACCTGTGTAGCTGAGCACCCAGCCAAAGGAGGACTTGACGTCAGGACGCTGGTTGTATTCTCCTTTGTTGAATTATTAATAATAGATGACTATCATTATGGTTCCATTCTCGTTGTACTTGTAATGGTTGATGTTGAATTATATCTTTCCTAACTGATGTATAATTGCATATATTAGATTTTATGCTTGTGTTTGTGTTGTTCTCTTTGTGTGCAGGTGTCTATTCACGTGGATAGTGGAGGGTCGTGACCGGCCAAGGCAAAGGAACGCAGGCGACGTCTCTTCTACAAACTAAAGCGTTGGATCTCAAGTAGGTATTCATCACCTACCTTTTATTTGCAATTAGGAACTTGCGTGATAGCATTGTTTGATTGTTGCTAGACCCGTTCTAGGCTAGTAGGGATCTCCTCTATCCGTAGAGGGGATTTACCTCTCCAACACTACTAGTTGATTATTATGGTCGAAGGTGTGCCCTAGAACCCCCTAAAACTCCATGACCTCCATTGCCATGCCTATAGTGAGTTCTTTGATGCTTCATGGCTGCTAGAGGCAACAGGTCATCACATGGACTCAGATTGAGATGATAGGGGAGCTGCATGAGGTGGTCATGAAAGAGAGAAGCCATTACAAATTTTCAATCACGCTGCACCAACATTGAATGAGGGACAATGCCTTCCCCTTCTTAAAAATATGATAGCATAGGGGGGGAACTCATCGACAAGGATGGGAGACAAGCCACCTAAGTAACTAGGCAAGTTTCCATGCACATGGTGGGTGAAGATAGGAATTGGAGAAAGTGACAAAGGAGTGCACTAGAGTCAAGCCAATAGCCTAAAACATAGAACATGTTGGAGACTTGACAGACACAATTGATGTGTATTACATATGATTGTCAAGGGACCTTGACCTATTACTTTGGAAAGTAGAGCTCCTTAAATGTGCCTTGAGTGAAAGACATTCCTTAAAAGTAGTAGCATGAGGGCACATTGAACTTCAACCTCATTTATTTCATTGCATGTCACCAACATTAAAATAATTCATTCTATAATTATTATTAATAACAATAATTTAAAATAAATTTATAATTTAATTAATTTTAAAAATATTAACAAATAAACATTTTAATTTTGGATTTGAGACCTCTTTTGATTTAGTCATCGGAGATTCCACAGTAAAGAAGATTTTTCTGCAACGTTTCGAACCTGATGAGGACCCCAGTTGGGATTCGAACGGTGGCGAAAAATCTCTTAACTGTGGAATCTCCGATGACTAAACAAAAACATTTTAATGCTTATTATACTAATCTAAATTTATTTATATAATTATACTAATATATAAAAAAATATATAAAACCGTTTTCAATAGCCATTAAATGTAAAATATATATTTAGAAGTTTATAAAACAGTTTTCTAAAGTGTTCTCAAATAGCCATTAATGTAAAATATATAATTAGAAGTTCAAATGCTTGAAAAAACAAATTATCACTTTAACTTTCTACGCAGGAGGCCTCAACTTCAAACAAATTATCATTTTACCTTTCTATATAGGAAGCGTCAGCGTCAACGTCAACGTCAAACAGATTATCATTTTACTTTTTTATAGGATAACGAAAACTTCAACATCGCACAATTAAAAATCTCTTAATAAATATTTTATATTTAATATAATAAAGGCGGTTATATATTTTATAACACCTTTTTTATTTATTCTTATTAATCTAATAGTCAAAAGTAAAACACATGGTTAGACTGAAGACCCCGCACGAGACACCTAACATATTTGATATCTATCTCATTAATTTGATAGAGTCAGTGCACGCATTGACCCTGAATATTTGATTAAAATTCCTACCCTTATATTTCTATAAATATTTTCATTCATCATCCATTGCTGCACTCCAATCATCTCGTCATTGGTTCTTTGTTGCACACTGTAATCCCCCCATCGTTGCATTCAATGGCCGAAGTGATGAAGTACTCTGACATCCCGGAGTTGCCTGACCATTTGAAACACAGCATATTAGCGTGTCTGCCCCTGGAATGTCTCTGTAGATTTCGGAGCGTATGCAAAGACTGGAATGCTCTGCTTTCATCAACCAGATTCACAGCTAAATGGAAACAGTCGCCTTTCAGCAGGACGCCATGGCTCGTTGTACAGAATGGCCAATCTCAAATGGCTGGTTCTCTAGCTTACTCCTTCTTCACCCACACCTGGAAGAAGACTTGTTTCCTCTCCCTTTCTTTCCTGAAACAAAAGGGAATGCATATTGATTTCCATGGATCTGCAGCAGGCCTGCTCTTGCTGGGACTCTTTCCAGCGTTTGTCGTTTTCAATCCTCTCACAAGAACGTCCTTAACGCTTCCTCCCATCTCATCCATACGCTCTGTCAGAGCCTCGGGGATCATGGAAGGGGATGGCGACAGCAGAGACACATACAAAGTGGTGGCACTAGGCCCACAGCGTGGTGAGGGTGGTGATATAGTGGAAATCTATGATTCCAATGAGAAGTCATGGAGAATTGCAGGACAGGTGCCGGAGAATGTGTGGGTAATGCGGGCAGGAATGGGAATGCAGATGGTTTTCTGTGACGGTGCTTTGTACTGTCTGGCGATCATTAATGGAGGATGGAGCATTCTGGGTTTCAACATCAAAGAGGAGACCTTCTTTTCTGCAGCCTTGCCAGAGACGGCGAGGAGAAAGCAAGTTTTTCCTTACCTGCTCACTTGTGGGTCACAAGTTGTAGTCACAGGCGGGAAGCTCAAAGATGGGGAGCAGAGCCTTTTGCAGGAGGTCATTATATGGGAGTTTGTGAAGGTGAAAGTGGATGATAACTCGTCCTCTTGTTTATCATGTGGGTGGAAGGAGATTGGTGTTATGCCTCCATCAATGTGTGAGGAGGTTAACACGACTGTGTCTAGTATCAACGGCTCTACCGACTGCCCGATCCTGTGTTGCCTAGGAGTTGGGGACTATGCATGCTTCATTCTCAACGGATGTATGCAGTCGATGGAGGTGGTATTTTACAATGTAATTGAGAAGACATGGGGTCGCCTTCCTAGTTGCCGCTTAGAGGATGAAGGGTATGTGAGAGTTATGGAATTTGAGCCGAGGCCTGACATGAAGGTTGGCTGAAACCTGCTATGCATGCCTTAGCCTTTCCATCACTGCCATGAACATTATCTCTGTTTTTCCCAGATTCAGTTCCTTTTTTCTAAATTTCTTCCTGGTGCCTTCTCCTACAAAGATCGTTATCTCCGTCTATCTATTTTGTTCAGATTTAGTATGTTTTATATCTATTTAATTTAGACTGAAGTTTATTTCAGGGACTTAATTTAGAGTGAAACCTGTACTTAATCCAATTCCAAGGACTTTTGCAAAACAGTAAATAGATACAGTTGCATGCCCTTGTACTCTGCAAACTGTATAGTTTTCCATATGCATGACAAAATGTTTCAATTTCTGTGCTAGTAACAAAAGCAGGGGTCTTCTTATTTATTTATCCTTCTACAGCTACTTTTTATGTCCATAACTATTCAATTATTGTCATTAAATATTTCAAGCAGCTTTAAGAGTTTTGAAAGTAGTAGTCCAGAGGTGCTTTTATCGTACAGGAAACTGAAGAATCTTTCAGCATTCCATTTGCTAAATTCCAAATAACTCCCCTATCTTTTGAAATCTCATTCAATTCCAAATGTGTATAGCTCAGTTCTAACTTCATGGGATACGCTACTCATTCAAGAAGCTGTAATTAAGACAGGGACAATCAGCCAAGCTTGAAAGCTCAATGCTACATTATGAATCTCTTTATATTATCATCTGTATCCTTATTGCTGAATATATTGCTCTCAACATATCTAAACAGCAGATGTAATAACAGCAATATTGCTTTGAATTTTTTTCATTGTACATAGAGGATTATGGCCAACATCCTGCCTAGGTACATTTTCATGTACATGACTATTCAATAATTGTCATTAAAGTTCAACCATTGAAATGGACGTTGCAGAGGAGAGAACTCTACAAATTATTCATCTCTGTTTTGTCTCGAGACATAAGGCATAATCTAAATCCAACATCATATTTAGCGCTATTCCAGAAAACCAACGCCATATAGCCACACTGCATTTCCACATCTCCATAACATCCTTGGACATCAAAAACCAGCCAACGTTTCACTTGTTTGAACTTTTAGTTTTCGGGTTCATCGAAATTATTAAAAAATGTGATCCATTTGGATTTATACTGATTAATCCTTGAGAAATTTCTGAAATCTACCAATGATCAGGATAATAACAGCATTGAATAAGTAGAACACAGGCCTATTTATTTTGAATTTAAAAACAGCTAAAGTGGCACAAGATATGCCTTTGATCTCATAAATTATAAACACATTGAATAATGGATTTATTCTATTTTTTTAAAGAGTTGGACCTAAATTCCAACCATTACACACTCACTTAGCACGAATTAACACAGGAACTGATTTGAATGAACCAGTACACTGAAATAATTAATGAAACCGAAAAAATGAATTACGTTCGTTCACTACAGCAGACCAGGCTAATACTCAATATACAGTGTACTTATTTTTAAGGGCTTCACAATTTGGAATTTCCCCATGTAAATGATGTAAAACCTTAGCTGTCTGGTAAGAAACAAGAAACAATGATTAGAATGATAAACAACGATAGTGAATGTCTCAATGAATGGAAAAATAATTGGTATTGAGAAATTTTATGGTGCAGACTAGAGAAGCCGAGAATTAGTGAGTTGGAGATGGGGAGTTGGACCAAAGTATTTTGCCCTTGTCACAGTCGAACAGAAACTGGTACAATATCCAATGGTTGAAACAATCTGCGTTGTTTTCAAAATATAACAAACACTCACTCCAACACTTCTACATTGAATCAGCAAACCCCAAACAGCTATTTCGGCCCTGATGATCTGAGCTCTGCTTCCATTCCAATTCCAGACAACATTTTCTTCTTCACTTCCAGGAGAAATATCTTGGTTCAATTTTTGTACGAGAATCAGGTCGCATCAAGAGATATATCTCTCAAGATTTTCTTACCTTAGCCCAACTGTCGACCTTTTCAAACATATCCACATAATCCCTCGGTTTCTTCAAACTTGCCGAAGGAGATTTTCTGTCAAATACAAAGTGCAGAAAGGGGGCTTTCTGAATATGCTTGAGAATCTGCTCGACCAGGGAATAAAACAAAGGACAAAATTCAGAACTTCACCAAGGGCATATATACAAAAAGATGATATTCCAACTTCATACAAAAAGATGATATTCCAACTTCTGCCAGAGAAATTGAAAACCAATTAATCAAATTTCATCAGATTATATCCAGAGTTAAAGACACGTCAGGACAATTGCATCATAAAGGACAAACCCATCAAGAATATTGCATCAAATTCTTCCAAAAGGTATAAACTATTATATTTTGATTTATCGTTACTACCGTACATCCATTACTGAATCTCTCATCCATTCTTCGAGCTTCTCATATGTAACTGACGGGCTGTTTTTCATTTCTTCACCACAAGCTAGCCCCTCTATACTGAAGCTCATTTTTGCTGGTTTTCTTGTTCCCTGTTTGAAATAGGGTTGCATTGCTGACTAAGACATAGAGTTTGGCGATGGAAATACTATTTTTACATGAAATTGCAGAGATGGGCGCGCTCTTTTCCATTAGAAAACGATGTAGCAGGCTTTTTTTTAAAGAAGAAAAACCATAATTGGTTATATTAAGATAATATAAAGGTCTGTGTTACATAGAAAGATCCAGATAGTGAGAAATCCAAAGGAGCCACAAAAATAGCATGATGACCCAAATAAAGGGAAGCCTAACAGCTCTATGTCAAACAGATAGACAGATCTGTGCATAACACAGATCCATAATAAAACAGGAGAGATTTGGAGAAAAAAAACATGTCCTCCACAAAAAACTGTACATAAACATATAATCTAAACATCTGAAAGTAAGACACATGAAAAAGGATCCAGGTCCGTTTTAGCCCGAGAGGTCATGATTGGCCATGATACGAAACAAAAAAGATTTCAGAAGCCTCCTAGAATTCTGGAAGATTGATTCGTTCCTCCATTTCCACAGGAACCAGCAGACCAAAACAAACAAGGAACACCAAGATGAGATCTGTTCACTCCACCATTTGATACCATCCTGTACAGAGGAAAAAATGTGGTAAGGAAAACCAAAAGACATGGAAAGATCATACCAGATAAGAAGAGATGAGGGGCATTGAAAAATCATATGTAAATTTGTCTCAGCGGCATTCTGACACATGGCGCAGCAGCTCGGACCCTGCCACCCTTTTCTTTGAAGCACCTCCCATGTGAGATTCCTGTTCCAGAAAACCAACCACGTGAAGAAGATCATTTTTAGCGGGCAAGAGACTTTCCATAAAGAGGGAGGAAAGATCAGTTGAGTGGAGATTGTTGACTCCGAGGATAAAGCTGCATAAAGATCCTTTACGCGAATAGGTAAAGGAGAACGGGGAAGAGCCCAAGCCAGAACATCCTTTGAGCCAGTACGACGAATCACCAATCCCTTTAATGCTTGAAGAACAGAGCTCCAAAGAGGACGAATGGAGGGAGGCAGATGTAAGTCTGCTTCGTCCATCCAAACAGGGGAAGTATAAGACCAAGATTTTATCAACTTATCCCACGTGAATATGCCTTTTGTGTGAATAAAAGAAACCAGAGAAAGAGGGATAGGTGAAACCAAACCGTTTATTATGGAGTCAAAGCCAATGAGGATGCTTGAACCTGAGAAAATCTTCCAGCGTAAATTTTCCATGAAGAAAGGCTGGATTTTCTTGAAGCTTTGCCAGATGGAAGACCC
>APFE030702972.1:941-17612 GCA_000404065.3 Pinus taeda | reverse complement strand
AAAAATAAGATTTGTTTCTTTTGTTTTTTAAATTGTGAGTTTCCATGGTTAGTAAAAGCTCCAAACATAATCAAAACTATTTTTCTTTTTGGAACGCAAAATATTAATTGTGGAAAAATCTATAGGGAAAAAAAAAATTAGATAATTAATTTACGAGGACACTTCCAATTAGAAATATTATTTTTTTTAACAAGTTTTAATTCTGAAAAATTGATTTTAAACCACATAAAATTAGCCATTCATCAATAAAAATTTAGAAATTCAAATTTAAAAATTCAAAAAATAAATTTTAATTTCTAGAAAAACAAATTTGATATTTAATTTTAGCAAAACTTTAATAATTTTTGGGAATAGTTTCTAAAAAATTGCAAATTAATTACCATATATCTTTCCTTAATAAAAATGAAAATACAAAAATTAGAACAAAAATTAAAAAGATTGGAAAAAAATTAACTAAAAACAAAAAACTTAAGTTTAAAAAATAATACCAAGCAAATGAAAAAACATATTAAATATTAATAAAATTAAATATTTCAAAAACACAATTAAAAAAAAAAAACAAACATAATGTAAAGAAGAAATAAAAACAAATATTTAAATAAAATTATAATTTAAAAGAAATTAAGATTAATAGCAAAAAAACCAATTATATAATATTAAAAAAATAAAATAAACCTTAAAAAAACATTATTTATCTTTTTTAAAGATCACTAAAATAGAATAAAAAGAAATTATAATTTTTAAAAATATGAACTATAAAAAATAGGAAAAAAACATTAAAAATTAATTAAAAGAAAAAAACGAAAAAAGAAAAAAGAAATAAAAAAATATTAAATTTTTTGAAAAAGTCAAATTGCTAGCCAATCGAGGGTTGCAGGGTTGTCTCAGAGACGAAGGAGCGACACTCAATGTGGCTCCGCCAACCTAGGGTTGCCTCTGTGGCCCCCGATTGACAAAATGCCAATTCCCAACTCTTCCCTAACCCGGGGGCTATAGGCCCAGTGGAGAGATGCTAAGTGCCACTTTGCTGACCCTATGTCAGCTTTGCGACCTCAGTTGGTTAGACCATTTAAATTTCTTTTAATGTTTTTATATTATTTTTTTAATGTTTTTCATTTATATTTTGATCGTCTTGGAACTCAGCTGGAGAAAATATGTGCGAAGTTAGGATTTGCAGAAGAAGACCAGTGTTGGGCACCATGGAGGGGCGAGAGGGGGGAGCTCCACTCCCTCCTACAAGTAGGCAATCTCCAGTCGCTTCAAGAAGCTACTGGAAGCTAAAACCGGGCGTTCCAGAAAAGGGAAACAGGAAAATAGAAGCTCACAGGAGCAGGAAGATAAGTAAGAAGAAATTAGAAAAGGGAAGAGAATAGAGGGAGACAGTCAAAAAGATGCTCAAAGAAATCAAACAGGGCCATGTAAACCTAAGGTGACAATCACACCTAGAGTGGTGTTAAGTGATCCAGTGCTATAAGCGCACAAGGAGCACATGGCTAATCATGTTGTGATATGTAAATTCATGGGGTTATGGCCTACGAAGAAAGCTTTAAATGCATGGATAAAGAATCATTGGAAGCCCAACTGAGAAATAGATCTGCACCTTGGATCCAAGGGTTTATTCATAGTTGCTTTTACAAACCTAGAGGATAAAGACAGGGTGTTTGAAGGAGGGTCATACTTCTATGCTACTATAGGCCTCTATATGCGGCCATGGGTGATGAATTTTGTTCCGAAGTGAGAGACATTCACTTCGGTTCTGGTATGGATAAGACTCTATTTCATACCTCTAGATTATTGGTAGCAAGAATCATTAACAACCATAGGCAATAAACTAGGGATTTTTTTTTAATATCAGAGGCAACACTATGAGGAAAATACACCTCCTTTGCCCCTTATTTGCATAGAAATGGACCTTTCTGGAGCACTACTGAATGAGATAATTCTAGAGGTATATGATGAAGACTCGGTGGAGACGGTGGACTACGAGTATGATCCTTTCCGATGCCGAAAATGCCATGAACATGGGCACCTCTTTAGAGACTTCCCTTTACACAAAATCGAGAGCAATGTTAAAGCCACCTCTAGGAAAGATACAAAAAGTTTTACCAAAGTGGGAGGCAGAGGTAGAGGAGGGAGAAAGTACGAGAAGAAATTCAATGAGGAAAAGTAGACTAGTCGCAATAGATTCAAGATATTAGAAGAAGAAGATGGGAACGATAAAGAGAACCAAGAACTGGAAGATAGCCATGCAGAGAAGGAAAAAGAGGATAGCATGGAGGATAGACCTGAAAATAGCCAACACAGGGAGAATCAGCCAAGCATTATGGAGCTTGATAGGGACCGAGAGATGACCCCAAGTTAAGTTGGAATAGAGGATCATGAATTGTAGGATATCCTTGATAAGGAGCACCTTGATCTGGAAAAGTTCCTGGAGCAAGAAGAAACCAAAGGAGTGGCGTCATTACCTCAGGAGGAGTTTAACAAAGTGCAATAGCTATTCCTCTGGAGATTTCAGGCTGCGGGGGTTAAAAGAAATCATGATAGTCAGGAAAATGGAGGAGTCAAATCGATGGAGGCAACATTGGGATAGGCTCCCAAACAACCAGGAAAAAAAAGAGGACAAAAACAACAGAATGAGTTGTTGATAGAATGTGGAAAGTTCATGATCAACTCAGGTAAGATGAAAGACCTTTCAAGTTACTCATTTACAAATCTTTCTTAATGAAGCTTACAACTTGGAATATTAGAGGTCTAGGAAGTAAGAGGAAACAAAGAAATCTCAGTAATAGAATGAAAAATGAAAAAATAGACATGGTATTTATTCAGGAAACAAAATGTTCAATAGACAAAATAAGATAAATACACAGAAAATGGCTTATTCAGTATGAATATCTAGAAGTTAAAGCAGACAAAGTAGCAGGCGGAATTCTCACACTCTGGAACCCTCTGAAATTTGGAATACTAGATGCCGAAGCATCCAAGAACTATCTATCAATGGTCATTCAACCTTTGGGGGACAAGGAAGTTTATTTGATCACTAATGTTAATGGTCCACAAAATCCTGATGATAAATTCAAGCTCCTAGCCTCACTGGAGAAGCTAAGAGAAACACATCCGATTATCCCTTGGATTCTAGGAGGAGACTTTAATATGATCAAATCTCTATCGAAAAGAAAGGTGGGACTAGATCATTCGGTAGAGATTCCATAGCTTTTTAGAATTCCATAAGAAACATGTGGCTAGTAGATACAGAGACAAGTAATGGTATCTTCACATGGAATAATAAGAGGGGAGGAGTAGCTCAGGTGGCCTCTAAACTGGACAGATTCATTATTTTAGAGAACCTTCTCCTCACAGGCCCTATATTATTATCTTTGATACTACCTTTAGGAGGCTAAGATCACTGGCCTATTCAACTTGAAGCTTCATTTATAGGTACTCCAAGAAACATGCCTTTCTGGTTTGAAAACATGTGGCTTACCCATCCGGACTTCTTCAGCAACATTGAAAAATGGTGGGTAGAAGACATGTAGATTCAGGGCACAAAGATGTTCCTTCTGCATAAATATTGAAATAGATCAAACACAGGCTTAAATATTGGAATAAGAATGAGCTTGGCAATATCTTCGAAGCCAAAACAGTAGTTGAACGGAAGCTATAGGAAATCAACCATATCATGATCATAGATGGCTTCACCGAGGAGAGTAAGGGGCAAGTGGACCATCTTCAATAGAAATGGGAGGGCTTATGTATGCAAGAGGAGATATTCTAGAAATATAACTCAAGGGTACAATGGTTAAAAGAAGAAGACCTGAATACAAGGTTTTTTTCACAAATCCACCATTGAGCATACGGCTCAAAACAGGATTATGAAAATCAAAGACATTCAAGGAAAAGAACTCAATACACACCAAGAGATAGAGGCTGCTCTAGTCCAACATTTCTAAGGCATAGCAGAGGAGCCTCCCATGGACAGATCACAATATATGAATGACTTCACAAAGCACATTCCCAAGCTAGTGATGAGAGAAGACAATTTTAGTCTGAACATGCCAGTGAATGAAGAGGAGGTTAGCGAAGTTATTAAAGAAATGAAAAATGGGAAAGCTCCAAGTCCGAATGGTTTCAACGTGGACTTCTTCAAACCCTGTTGGGATGTAGTCAAACAAGATATAGTCGATGTGGTGGAGAACTCAAGGAAAAAAAAAACAATTCTGAAGGCTCTCAATACCTCTTTCCTATCCTTGATTCCAAAGCAAGATAATGCCATGACACTAGATAGATTTAGACCCATAGCATTATGTAATGTGGTGTATAAAATTATTTCCAAAATAATTGCAAACAGGCTCAAACCCCTTCTTCCAACTCTAGTGTCTGAGGAGCAAACTGGATATGTGGAAGGAAGGCAAATTTTCAATAATATCATTCAAGCTCACGAGGTGGTTCACTCACTTAGGAGCAATAAGCAGGCAGGTATGATCATTCAGCTTGAACTAGAGAAGGCTTATGATAAGCTAAGCTGGGCATACATCAGAGAAGTTCTTGTAGCATTTGTTTTTGACCATAACTGGATAAGATGGGTGATGGCCTTTGTAACCACCTCAAGCTTTTCAATCCTATTTAATGGCTTGCCTTCCAGAACCTTTAAGCCCACAAGAGGACTCAGACAAGGAGATCCGCTTTCACCCTTCCTCTTTATTCTCATGATGGAAGGGCTAGGCAACACGATCAAATATGCCAAAGTCAAAGGAAAAATCCAGGGTCTTAAACTCACTCTGAATGGGGATGCCTTGAGCCATCAACAATTTGTGGATGATACCATGCTATAGGGTATGCCAACCATTAAGGAAGCTCATGCCTTCAAGAAAATCCTAATGACTTTGATTTGGCTGCAGGCACAGAGGTAAACCTTACCAATTCCAAGACTTTCTTTTTTAATACTGATATTGCAATTCAGAGAAACCTCACTATAATCCTAGGCTTTCAAAGAGACATGCTTCCCTTCAAATATTTGCGGGTGCCTCTGACAGACAAAACACTGAGCAAGGTAGTGTGGGAGCCTGTTACTAATAAAATCCAGTAAAAAATCTGGAAATGGATAAACATGTCTTTGAATTTAGCAGGTCGGCTAGTGCTCACAAAAGCTATCCTTCAAACTATCCCCATCTTCATGTTTTCAGCCCTTCCAGCTCGAAAGGGAGTTGTGCAACACATCAAAAATATCCAAAGAGATTTTCTTTGGGGCAAAGGGGAAGAGAAAAGGAAATTGGCTTTGGTAGTCTAAGAAAAGATCTGTAAACCTAAGACACATGGAGGTTTGGGACATGATGACCCTAAAACCCTAAACAATGTCATGGCGGCTAAACTATGGTGGAGATGGCTAAAAGAACCGATTTCGCCATGGGCCAAAGTTTGGAAACAGAAATATGCAAACAATTGGTAAGAAGAGGATTAACTTAGAATGTATGGGTTCATCAAAGGCTCACACATTTGGAACAAAGCTTGGGAGAATAGAGCCATTGTTCAGAAACACAGTTTTTGGGAAATCAGAGATGGAAACCTTGCTTGGTTTTGGGAAGATAATTGGCAACAAGAACCCAAACTAGTAAAAGAAGAATTTTTCGATCTCAAAAAGGATACTGATGACAAAGGGTTACTCAAGGTAAATGATTTCTGGGAGTAAGGCATAAGTGATAAAAAATGGAGAATATGGAAGAACATGGTATACAGTGATAAATCCCCATTGAAATCCCTGGCAAAAGCTATTACATCCATCTTGGAATGGAGAAAGATTCTGATATCAACATCTTCAGACCAACTAAGATGGGGTAAAAACAATGAAGGCAAATTTAACCTCAACGAGGTCAAGAGAATGGTCCTTGGGCTTGACTTCCCAAACCCTGATATAGAATGGAAGGAACTATGGTAGAACCAAATCTGGATGAAAATCAAATCGTTCATGTGGTTAGTGCAACATAATGTTTTTTGCGAAAACCTCAGGAAAAGAGAGGTATTTGGTGCTTCTAAATGCTTTCTATGTGAACTACAAGAAGAATCTATGGAGCACCTGCCCAACCTGTGACCATTCACCTCCACCCTATGGAATTGGGTGGCTTCAATCTTCAGTTAAACAGATAGGGACATTGGAAGCATCACCAGTATTTTAAGAAATTGGAGGAAAAATTTATTTGAGAATGAAATAATCAACAAAGCTTGGGCTTTGATTCAAGGCTTTCTAATATGGAGTTTCTGGAAAGAGCGCAACAACAGACTCTTCAAGAAAAGATTTGGTTCATCCCAAACCATCATGGCTCATATTAGAAGGCAGATCAGAGAGACTGTAGGAACCCTCATAAAAAACCCTTCTGAGAATCCTCCTCAAGATGAGGTGCAAATGCTTCTTTAGTTGGGGTTAAAGGGGCTTATCCCCCATGGTATAAACAAGTATGTAAATCATATATCAGTTAACAAGGATTTCTAGCAAACTCCCCCTAATGGTTTTATGAAATGCAACATAGATGGAGCCTCAAAAGCAAACCTTGGTATGGCTGGTTATGGAGGAGTCATAAGGGATGAAAAGGGATTCATAAAACCCATCTTTTACTGTCATTTGGGAAAGGCCACTAATAACATGGCAGAGCTCATGGCCCTTGAGCAATGTCTAGAAATATTGAGGGACTCTAATTTAA
The DNA here is from genome assembly GCA_000404065.3 of Pinus taeda. Classification (NCBI taxonomy): domain Eukaryota; kingdom Viridiplantae; phylum Streptophyta; class Pinopsida; order Pinales; family Pinaceae; genus Pinus; species Pinus taeda. The sequence continues at coordinate 10,923 of APFE030702972.1, read as the reverse complement.
AGAATACCATTATTGAAGTTGATTTCGAGTTGATAATTAATTCGGTAAAGAAAATTTGCAACGGCTTAGCACGAGACAAATTGTCGAGACATTAGCGGTTATTGCCAGTTTATCAACGCATACACTCCCACCTGCAAACCATGAGAACTTTGAGTTTCTTTCATGTGCGTCGAACATCCAACAGATTAGCGGACATATTGGTAAATGAAGGAGTACTCTGCTCGAAGAGCTACATGAAATATGAATGGACATTAACTCCCCATGGACGGTTGAGGGAAGAGTGTGACAGAAAAGCACACTTAGATAGGGAGTTCTATCAAAGCAGAGGAAATCAACTGGATGGAGAATGACAGAAACAGAGGAATTTTGGTCTACAGGAGGAGGTAGCTCATGGTTAATTATGAATGAGATATACCCAATAATCCTAGGGTCTACATTACTAATGAAGGTATTGGTTTTTCTGGGTGGGCAAATGCACTCAGAACCACATAAACCAAGGGTTCTCAAGGGGGGAAATCTTATGCAGGACAAGTCTTTGCACTGGCCCATATCACATAGAAGACAAGTCTTCGCTGGTTAACGTGTGGGCAGGTTGGCGAAATCAAGGTAATCTTGTGCATTTCGTGGAGCAAACAGAGGGCTGGTTAAGAGTCCATACGAACCTGAAAATTGCTTAAACTATGTCTTGATAAGACTTCAGGTCCTCAACTAGTGTTAATTCCATGGTAGTTGCTTGATTCTTTCATAACTGCTCACATCTCGTGGATTTCGGGTTGTTAAAATGCACGAGAGTTATCTCCCCATGTTATGCTCTACACCTGCAAATGATACCCAAACATAGAATATGTGAAGAAAAGAGACCCAGAACACAGAATATGCGAAGAAAAGATACCCAGAACACAGAATAGCAATGATTTTATTATTCAGAGAGTAATGTTCACTTGCCCCTTCGAGGGGCAACCTCCAATAGAGCAGAGCCTCGATTACAAAATAAGACACCATGCTCTCGAAAAGAGTTTCTATCCTTTATATAAGATTATTTCGGTTAATTTATAAAGATTTTCATAAAAAATTACATTGCCAATAAAATTATTTCTGCTAAATTTTGAAAGATTTAAATTAGACAATAAACAGACGTAGGCACGAATATGCTGCTGAAAATGCAATGAATAATAAACAAATTGCTATGGTAAAAAAAAAGAACTCAATGAGTGAAATAAGAAATAGCAATCAGTCTCAGCGTAAAAGCCATTCAAAATATTAGAAAGAATAGGTTTAAAGTACCGCAGTCTCAAAAGATAATACTATTAGACAGTATAATCTTAACTATATTTTGGGTATGCAGTACGTATCCTGGCCTTGGCTATGTGGTCCTCACTTCCCCGAATGCACCACGTTAGCTACATAATCAGCTAAAAATCTGTGATACCGGCCTGTGCATCATGTGGTCAATACCCATCTTGAAGAGTTTCTTTATCAAGCGAGTACTCCAGTTGTTCTTCACATCGTTGCCAGTCCTCGCAGCGATCAAAGACATTAATACCCAACCCCACTCATGGACCGTAAATACAAAATTGAAATTCGCAAGCACTCTGCACATATGATCAATCATTTACAAATCAATTATGTTAAAAAGAGAGCACATGCCCCACTATCCAGAGTATAATACATATTTTTCAGACTAATTTGGAAATTTGGAAATTACTCAGTACAAGCCACAATGTTAGAAGGATTATGATATATATATATATTTTTAAGTTAATGTGCTATGACATTTGTACAAGATGCTGGTGTCGGATAACACAAAAGGGGTGGGTTCAAAAATATAGTTTCATTATCAAGAGTAAAGTTACTAAGATCAATAAAACTTCAAATAAAACCGCCAAATTTCAGAATAAAAGAGATTTTCCATTCATAGTTAGGCTTGCAAAGGTTAATAATGCATATTTTCAATAATAACTCTTTTCGAAATAGAAAGATGATACTATTTATGGCAAAAGGCTCGGGATTTTGGACTGTTTGACACATTGTTTGCTATGATAGAAGGTTAGAAATAGAAGCATATGGACAAACCTTAAATATGAAATCAAAAAAACCACCTCCGAAGCACATAGCAAAGAAATAATAATGAAATGAGAGTGAAATTAATTCCCAATGAATTAAGAAAACACTTTATAAAGTGAAAGCTTGAGTGATAGAAGCAAAACTATTACCATGAATAGATGAAGGGAATAGTGCAAAGAGTTACATGTCATCAAATAACCATGTCAAGTTTGTAGAAATTCAACATTTTTTATGGTAAATATTACATTAGATGGGGAATGCTTCGTTCAGTCTGGGAACTTACAAGTTGTAAAGGTGAAGCTAGGCTCTACGCTCTCTGCTCCTCTGCTCCTCAAACTAGCTGCTCCACACTCTCTGAACTTACTCCGAAGAATTAGCTGCTGGACACTCTCTGCTCTGAACTTACTCTGGACTCCGGACAAGGCAGAGTTGAAAGGCTCCTCGCAGGGTTCTCTTCTTGTGATATAAGCTTTGACAGGGTTCCATACGCTGACAGGTGGTCAACATGCAAATATCTCTATGAACAAATGTCTAAATTAGGTGCTGGCTTATCGTGGAACAGGCCCCAGAAAGAACTTAGGATAAGATGATATTAACCACCTTTTTACATGAGTTAGGGATAATGATAATAAATAATTTATTTTTTATATGGGTTAGGGATAATGGTAAATGTTTTGAGATTTTATGGATTAGATTTATATTAAAATAACAATTTGGACGTGATTAAGTTAAGAAAAATATTCTAATTTATGTTATGGGTTCACAATTTTATTATTGATTTTTTTTTACCGTTAGTAATATTCATGACAAAAATGTAAAATTTATTGAGTTTATGAAAGCATTCAATAATGTTACTAAATATTTATTATTTCCAAGTGTAAATTATTTAGAGTTTGTAGATCTTATTATTATTTTTTCAATGTTATTATTGCGTTCATGATATTTGAAAGTGGTATTGAAGGTGCCAAAAAACAATTAGATATTCTTTGTAATTTGGGAGATCTCATAGGCTAGATGCTAATCTTAATATTATAACTTTTAATGTTTAAATACAATTTTATTAATTTTTTTATTAAAGAAAGATATTAAATATTACTACATGTTGTACTCATATTTATCTAAATATATTATTATACCAACATTTAATATTAAACAAAACTAATAACTACAACCAAGAATACACCTATGAATTACAAAATTATAAAGATTGAAAAACATATATAATATTAATCCAATCTACATTTATTCTAAAAACCAATTTACCAATTTTTTCTAAAAACCAATTTACCAGTTTTTTCAACAGATCTCTTTTTAGTAACCAATCTATTCTGAAAGAAAAAATTGCATATAAAATATTGCAAAACAATAAATTAACTTTCAATAACCATTTTATATTTTAAAATATTAATCAAAAGAAATACAATTTTAATTTATATTTTAATATAAATCAGATTTTTCCGGATGATATTTATTCTATTTAAAAAGATAAGCTGCTTGCAAATGATGTGAATCTAAGTGTGTTTGATAGGATATTATAAACCCTTTATTTAAAAAAATTAAAACTAAATTAATTAATTAATTTTAAAACAAATTATAGTAAAAATTCAACTTTCTACACCAAATATAGTCTTTCAATCTTTTTCTGAAAATAGTCATTTCCTAAACCCCAACTCAACCAATCTATTTTCCAGTTTAACATTAAACATATATAAACAAATAATACCTATTTTTTGAATTTAATATTCAAATTTTATTTGTAAAACAAATCATACAAGGCCATTTATGTTTTTGAAGTGGTAAAAAAATTGCGATCATAATAATTAAAGAAACAAAACAACAATGTTAAATCATAAAGTTACTTTGACCCCACAGCCTACTACAACGTACCTTGGATAAGATGAGATTGGCTCAATATTTTTGCATCGGGCAACGTGAAGGCTCCAATAAGACCTCAATTGTTTGCCAAACCAAAAACTTTGGGTAAAATTTTGTTGCATAAAATTGGGGGCATCAAACTTAGGTTAAAATGTGAAAACACCGAAAAGAAAACCGGTCAAAGTATCAAGCAATGCTAGGTCAATGATCGATCGATCGCTAATAGTCCCAGGCAGGAACTAATAAAGACAATTACATAAAAAAATTCCATTATATCACAAAATTCTTATATGTGTCGAGGAAACTTTGTGAAATAAATATAAAATACATAATCAATGATCTTTCTTAAAAAGATAATTATACTTCTTAAAATGCAACATTTTTTCACACATCTAGTAGGAGAGATAATTCAAGATGAAACTTTCAAAACCACAAAGGTGAACGCCCGTAAACTTTAAGGTGAAAATGTAAATCTAGATACACTTTCTTCTTTTTAATATTTTTTTAATGTGTTGATTAATATTTTATTGGTATTTTTCAATGCAATAAAGTATAAATGATAGAATTGGATTCTATAAAGTGTGTATAATTGTTTATATAATATTATAATTAGATTTGGATTCTATAAAATGTTTTGTATAATTGAGATTTTTGTTTGAGAGAATTTATGAAAATTTCTTGATCAACTATTCAATTCTTCCATTATTTATACAAGTCATATTTTTCTTTAAATAGTTTATTACGATTATTTTTTTCTCTAATCATTCCATTTCTATCAACAGGTTATATGAACCTAGAGGAGGTATGTTTAAAATTAAATTAGTTTTGCATCTATTTAATTACACAAGACATTGTTTTACATAGCTTGTTACTTTATTTTTTGTATTTGTTTCTAGCTGTACTAACCATGCATTTTTAAAATTTACATATTTTAACTTGCATTTGTCCACCACTTATGGACTGATATAGCTAAGACTAGCTTTTGGATATGTTATACATATACATGCTAGTTTAATATGATACATTCGATTTCAATCATAGTGGATCAGTGCTCTCCTTATCTATCTTCTAAGATAGCATTGATCCTTAGAATGTGCCTTGCAATATCATTTAATTTAGTTTCTTCATGGACAACTTATGCATCCTGAACTAATCTAATATTGTGTGGACAATTTCTGAGCATACGGGGTTCTCCAGATCCCCAACATTTTAAATGTTCTCTATCTTTTACACTAACAGTTTCGTTGTTGTTCAATTCCATTTGCTTTGAAATAGTTTGTGATTGTGCAGGTTGCGTTGATTATTCTAGTTAAAACTACTAATGATCTTGCCCAAAATTCTTCATGATAGACGATTTTTTCTTCTTTAATCCACTTGCAGATTTATACTTGACTTTATTTGACCAAGATTTTGAACCTTCACTCTTATTTTTAAATGTTGGTAACACATTCTTGCTTTTATTACTTCTTCATCCATTGATCTGGACTTATGTAGGAATGAAACCAAATACATATATACACATAAACATAGAGATGTAGCAGAAATAAAACTTCATTTCATTAATATCAAAGAACTGAAATATTCTTACATATAGAAATGGAAATAAACTAGCTCAAGTTATTGTAGCTTATCTCTGAGAAGAGATGTGGTGGCCACATGCCTTTGAAATTTGTCACAATGAGGCTCAAAAGCCTATTTATTATTAAGAAACAATGGAAAAACTTAAATATAAAAAGACCTTACCCTAGGAGATGAAGCACCAAAATTGTGGGCCCCATTTGGTAAATTGGTACATCAATTTCTCGGGGTCATAAATTTGGCTTACAATCTTTGATTGGCTATCGTAACACCTTGTTTCGAGGATATCAAAGAGGAGGCTGTAAAAAAAATTTTAAGCCAGTTTGGGATTTTTTCGGTTTCTCCTTTTTCCCTAAAAATGTCTTATAGTCCCTCAAAACAACTCTAGAAGTTTAGGACTAAAAAAACTACCAAAAATAGTAAGGTGCACTACAATTAAGGAAATTGAAAAAAATAATGGTGGGGTTCCAAGTGAAATAGATGGGTGGGCACTAATATCCACCTAGATCAGTCCTCCCCCCTTAGGAAGCAATGGTCCCCATTGCATTGAGTGCCATCGTCAAATGTGGAAACTTCTATCGAAATTTATCCCTGGTGATCCACTTGCCTTCATGCAAGAGTTTGCCAGCTTTGACAACCTGATATAGTTGGATCTTCTCCTAGCGAGTAGCCTTGATCTACGTGTCTATGATTCAATTAGTTGTGCCTATTCCATGCAGTTTGGGTTTAACTATGTCGGTGTGAGCTATTCTGCAATGTCTAATGTTTCTTATAATGGTGGAAAATATGGTCAAATATGGTCTGCACTGAACACTGGGTACAGGCCAAGGAATGGTGGAATGATGAGATCAAAATAATTTTCCCCTACAGCCTTAGTGATGGTGTAAGGCCTATATCGGAGAGCGAGAAGCTTGCAGTGGGGCCTACCGAGGTGCTCCTTATGCAAAAGTGACCAAACTTTGTTGCCCACCTAGAACTTGTGTGGCACCCAATGCTAATCATGATGTTGCTTATATTAGCATTGGCTCTATCCAATATGTCATGGGCCTATTGGAAGATGTGCTGAATGTGCTCAATGAAGTTGTTAACCTTGTCAACTTCAGACTAGACATTAGTTGAATCTTCCTGAGTCGCTGTAAATGGTATGGCCACATCAATGGGACATAGTGGTTGGAATCCCGACCCCACCTGAAAGGGGGTATGTCTAGTTGAGCTATGGAGAGATCTATTATTGTTGTGCTAGAGATAGGGGACACTTTCATCCCATGTGTGTGTATGCTTCGAGTTTTATGTATGTAAAATGCGTACAATCATTCTATTGACAACCTCTCTTTGGCCATTAGTTTGGGGGTGAAAAGACGTGGACTTAGTGCACCTTTTATCCAACATCGACCAGAGATTTGAACAAAATGTACATAGGAACCTATTGTCTTGATATGAGATAATGAAATATGGCATCCCAAAATGTAGCCAAAGTCATTCAAAGAAGAGCTTAACAGTGGTTTCTGATGTGATACTCTTCTTGCAGGCCATGAAAATGACAATCTTACAGAATTTATCAATGACCATGAAAATGCAATCATTGCCATGCTTAGTAGAAGGAAGGCCTGACATGTAATCCATGGAGATGGATTCCCAAGGTCAACTAGAAGTAGGCAGAGGAGTATATAGACCTTTAGTTATGGTGGTTGGTTTGGAAATGACACAAGAAGCGCAGAATATGATGTACTTCCCATCGAAGGTTCAACCAATACAAATACTTCTGCAACACTTCCATTGTTTTATCTACTACGAAATTTCCAACGGCCCGACTGTAGTTTGCCTCCCAAATCATCTTGGCACACTCGCTTGAAGGAACACGGAGGTTTCCCAATTGGCATAATAGTGCATCCTGGAGGTCAAAATTTGGAGGTTTCTTTCCTTCTATGAGTGTCTGGTATGTGTTTCCAAATTTTGGATCGCTCTTGTAAAGATGCAGCCACCCCACAGTGTCATGCCCACAAGAGTCGAGCATAGTTGTTAGTGTCATGACTGGTGTTCAACTGAGGCAGCCTCCAACATTGTTGGTGTTGCCCTTATTCTACTTAATGTTTAAATTGTTGAGGGTATGTGAACCATTTCTGATGGCGATCATTTTGCAACTTCCCTTGTGTCCATATGAACTGCAGGGGTTAGTGGTCTACGTGGATGATTATTTCCTTCCCTCGAATGTAATCCTTCCATTGTTAGAAGTCCTGTAGAATGGAATACATATTTTTGTCATAGGCGGGATACTTCTGGATTGTATTTGAAAGTGTCTCACTATGATATGTCGCTGCATGAAGATGCATTACCTTTGGGTAGTCGCTGAAGGATTTGGGAAAAGTTATCCATCATTGTGCTCCTTTGTCACTCGAGGGCTTCCTTGAGAATTATTTTGAAACAACCTCCTGCCCCCTCGTCTTTCCTTTCTTGCACCATGGTAGGCTATCGGGGCTTGCGAGGCTGGTCTTGCAAAGTTTCAACTAGTTTGATCCCTAACTCCTTATACCCTAACATCGTTGGGGGCATGAAAAGAAAAATAGAGAAAGAGCAGACTGCGCTGATACCATTGGTATATAATTATGTAGTAATGCAACAAAACACAGATATTCACATAAACATAGATATCCTTCAGAATAAAACTTCATTTCATTAATATCAAAGATCTGAAATATGCTTATATATAGAAATGAAAATAAACTAGCTCAGGTAATAATAGTTTATCTTTGAGAAGATATGTGGTGGCTACATGTCTCTGAAATGTGTTAAAATGAGGCCTAAAGACCTATTTGTTATTGAGAAATAATGGAAAACCCTAAACATCCAAAAACCTAACCCTAAGAGATGAAGTGCCAAACCTATGGGCCCTATTTGGGTAAATTTGTGCATCAACTTCCCTAGGTCATAAATTTGGCATACGATATCTTCTTGGGTATAATAATAACTCATTTCAAAGATCTTAAAGAATAGTTTGAAAATAATCTCGTATGTGAGCTTTGGAGTTTCTAGACTCTCCGGTTTCCCTAAAAACATCTTGTAGTCCCTCAAAACAGCTATGGAAGTTTAGGACTCGAAAAACTACCAAAACGTTAGGCCCTAGAATACTAGTGTATCCCCCTTATTATTATTATTTTTGTGCCCATGTAGCCCCTATATTATCATTGTTATGCCCTTACATTATTATTATTACGTAGGCTCTGATTATATTGTGACCCCTTAGACTCTTATATATACAAAGGAGGTCCTGTCATTTGTATCATCCAATAATTTTTCATTTATGTAATATAAAGGAGGTTTCCCTCTCAAAGAGGATAATTTTTAAGTTGTTTATTTATCTATTTGTGAACTGGTTTCATAACATTTGGTATCAAAGTTTTGGATTTTAGGGTTTCACTTCTTCAAACAGGTCATCTCGACATTTTTTCTATAATGTTTTTTCCTACGAGGCTTCGTAAGATGAATTTTTTAGCACGTAGAGCCGAAATATATGATAACTTCATGTAAAAATATCAGATATTGGTTTGCTATATTTTCAAATATATGTTTTGAGGAAGTTAGGGCTTTTGTGAGCTCCATAATTCTGTGTCAAACAAACCTAGGGAAAATCGACATAACTTTCATTCTAGGCATTAGATTTGGATTCTATAAAAGTGGTTGAAAGTGAATGGACTTCAATTTTTGGTGTAGCCTTTGAACATCTTAAGGAGGCAATGTGTCAAGCACTGGTCTTAGCTATGCCAGAATTCACAAAAACTTTTATTGTGGAATGTTGTATTCAGGTTAGAAGGAAGACCCATTTCTTTTCAAAGTCATCCAATGAAAGGAAAGTATTTACACAAACATATTTATGAGAAGTAAATGTTGGAGATACTACATGCACTAAAGAAATGGTGACCTTAACTAATAGGAAGACACTTCAAGGTAAAAACAGATCATGATAGTCTTAAATACTTTTTGCAACAGATTATCTTGAAAGAGAAACAAAAAAGGTTGACAAAGATGTTTGGTTATGATTTTGAAATCATCTACAAAAAAGGGAGGAAAAATGTTGTTGCAAATGCACTGTCAAGAAAGGATGAGGATGTGGAAGCATTTCTTTGTGCCATTTCAATTATCCAACCTGAGTGGATAACCAAAGCAAGGGATGAATGGAAGAATGATGAAGAGGTGTGGTCACTCATTCAAAAGTCATGGCAAGATCCTAGTACATCTAATGCATTTAGCTGGAAAAATCATTCATTATGGTATAAATATCACTTATATCTTGTAATAATTCCAAACCTAAATAAAATATTCTTTTGGAATTGCACACCTATCCCTTAGGAGGGCACTCAGGATTTTTAAAAACTTAACATAGGGTCAAAGGAGGAATTTTTTTGGGATGGCCTTAAATCTAATATTTAGAAGTTTGTGGCAGAATGTTCGGTTTGCGAAAAAAAAAAAA
>APFE030702963.1:0-21032 GCA_000404065.3 Pinus taeda | reverse complement strand
CACCACCGAACACTTTCTTTTTAACAATACTCGTGCACATGGATTACGCCTAAATTCACTTTCTCCTACTTAGTTTGTGATTCTCAACCAAGTATTATTATGTTATCCTTTATACCAATGAACACCCATACACATTCATTATCCACAACATTATATAATAGAAATGCAACAGTATAAATGGAGGGGCAACTCCCTGCAATATGAGTCTGCCCAACAATATATTATACAATCTTTCGTTTTTGCAATGCACAAGTTAAATCTTGGGAAACCCCAAATTTACACTTAGCCAAATATACAACTTTGGCAAACTCGGTTGCCCAGCTCGTCGGCACCTCCGCACGGTCGCCGCACGACTCACCAACCCTTCGTTCACCTCGTCACACCGTTATGTTGTTTTCCCAACTCGGGCGTGCCTCCAAGTCGCCACACACGAGTGCGTCCAACCGAGACACACCTTCGTTGACAGTCTCAACACTTCACCATTTCGTCGTGCACGGCGCGCCCTCACCTTGCCGCCCGTCCACACCTCCACCCGTTCACCCGTTCAACTTCGCCCAAGTCGCCGCACGACTTCACCCGGGTCCCCACACGACTTCACCCAGTTCGCCCGAATGACCTCACCCGGGTCGCCAGACGACCTCGCCCGGGTCACCCAAAGGACCTCACTCGGGTCGCCACACGACCTCACCCAGGTCGCAACACGACCTCGCCCGGGTCGCCCGAATGACCTCCCGAACGACCTGCCTAAACGATCTCCCGAATGACCTTCCTGAATGACTGCCCGAATGACCTGCCCGAACGACTGTCCGAACGACCTGCCTGAACGACCTGCCCTAATGACTGTTTGAACGACCTGCCTGAATGACCTGCCCGAACAACTGTCCGAACGACCTGCCTAAACGACTTTTCTGAACGACTTTCCTGAACGACTTTTCTGAACGACTTCCTGAACGAGTTTTCTAAATGACTGTCTGAACGAGTTTCCCGAACGACTTTCCTTAACGACTGTCTGAACGAGTTTCCCGAACGACCGTCCGAACGATTTTCTCGAACGACTGTCCGAATGACTTTTCTGAACGAGTTCTCACCCGAGTTCCGCCCATCGTGTGGGCTCATCCACACACTTCAAAACTCCTAGTTCGAACTTGTTGATCAAATGCTTCATGGTCGTTTGCCTCCAAACGCCCTCCAATATATATGGGCGGGTGACGGGTTGTGTCACCCGGCCGACCCACACCAAACACCCAGCCGACTCGTACATAATGTGTTGTCTCGCCCTGGAGGATGGCCGGCCGGCCCAACTCATGGGACCACCCCCTCAACTCACCAAACACCTTATAAACTCGCCCAAGCTTCATTTTGTTTCATGTTTTGCATGCACTTCGCATGGTGGAGTCGCCCTGCCCGTCGTACGAACCGCAGGTCCTGACATCCTCCCCCACTGGAAGTCATTGTTGTCCTCGACAATATCTCATCCCGGAAACCATCTATCACCAAGATCACCATACCAAGGTATACATCCATCGGTATGTCATACATCAGAAATCATCTCAATCCATGACCATCGACCACCCTGTCACAATCTCCACATGCCTCTCTCCATCATGGAAGGTTGGTCCCTCCATCTCAAGCTACATGCCCATTGCAACATCTCGTGTCGACCTCATCATGTGTCATCCCATGTGAACTACTTCCATGATACTCCAACACAATGCCAACACATCTCCGCACATTGTTAACCCCCATGTCTGAACTAGTCGGATGGCCAATCCAACTGTCACGCTCAAACCATGAGTATGCACATCCTCATGCCACCATCAGTCGTTTCTCAAAACATCCTGTCACATCCTGAACTCGATCAAGAATTCATCTATATAAGTGTAAGCCATGCTCAGGTCCATGAAGTAACCCTCATCTCATCTGCAACATGCTATCCAAAGTAGTTGAGTCTCGGCTCAACCCATGTCCAAGTTTTGCCACCAAGGCATCATTATCATCGTAACTCCATCACCTCAAAGTGTCTCATATCGATCCTCCACATCAAGTCACTCTTCCAAGCCATGTCCCATGCATGTACTTGAAATTATGCACCCCATCCTGCATCAAAGTCCCTGACCTCAGCTCCTCAACGCATCAGATCCTCCAAGTCCACCATATATGAAGTCCCCAAAAGTCACAACAATCTCATGTCATCATGAGCTCCATAAGCCATCCCCAACCAACATCCCAGCAAGCATAGAAGTCTCGGCCCAAAGGTTTCTGCAAGATGCCTCGCTCTCCATGTAGTAAGAATGTCCCATAGTCTGCTCACAACTCCATCTAAGTACATGGCCTTGTCGTTCAAGAGGGCACAACCTCTCCAGCAGCTCGTACATAAAACACCTCCATGTCACATTAGAAAATCCATCTGCACAACATCCCTGCCTTGGCACTCCTCATTGGATTCCCATAAGCGACATCTCTACAAGTGCTCCCACATAATGTCCCTGCATAAGACTGCCATGCTCCATGTCTCCAACCTGATGTCCATGACTAAGTTGTCCATGTAGTCCAACCAAGTAGACCCATCACAACAATCAGTCATCCCCATCCAAGTATACAATCTTCGGTCTAGTGAACTTGGTCACCCAACCATCTCATCATCACATGAGTCTCTCCATCATAGCTCCTCCACCAAAGGTACCATCAATACTTGCTCTTGGTCTCGGCCATGAGAAGTCAACCCAAGCAACTCAAGTGTGTGCCCTCCAATCTATCCATGAGTCATGCCGGGCACTTAGCCATGTGGCTAAAGCATGACCGATTCCTCCACAACGATCATCAAGTTCCACCCTTGTCACGGGCCTTTGTACCTTCTACCACAAGGTCACAAACAACCCCAACAAGTCCTGTAACAGTCAACAATCCTTGCCTCTCCATACAAGGTCTCATGATAGTCATCCATGGTAAGATGCTCCCCAACATCGGCAAACTGGCTTTCTCCTTCCTTGCATACGGTCCATCTACTAAATGCTCAAGTGAAACACAAGTATCAATAGTACTTACATCATCATCATCATCATCATGAGGTTCCTCCATGAGAGTACCCCCATTCATCCATGTCTACAAACTGCACGATCTTGGTCCAACTTGATCAACCTCAAGCTCATCCTCCATCATGGTCATGTCTGCAACATCTTCAATTATCACGGCTTATTCTTCCTTGGTTGCACAACCTGCAACTTCACCTTGCTCCATTTTCCATCCAAGTTGAAGAAGCTCGTCTTCAACATTCTTTTCCAAGACTGCAAGCTTCTCTCGAATATGGGGATTCTCCTTTTTCATTCGCTTCAACCTGTATAAGGTAAGCAAGAGCTTCCCTTCACATTCTTCGAAACCTGCCATGCCTTGTACTTCGTCTTCCCCGATTCGTACTTCATTTGGTCGACAGACGCCCAAACGTAGTCCCATTTGCCCACCTGACAAGTGCCCAAATCGTATGACCAGCACGTAGTAACACCTGTCCAACTCTACGTCACCTAGTTCCAACCTTTACCAGCTTCACCAAGTTCCTTGCAACCATGAACCGACCCTTGTTCCACTTTTATGTGAAACTAGCTTCCTTCACCTGCAAGTACCTGGTTCCACTGTCACGAGCAACCTTGCTCTAACCAACTCCAAGCGAGCTCTGATACCAACTCACGATAGTGTGGTGGGATCAGCACTTCTTCATCAACCCAGATATCAGCTCTGATACCAACTGTCAAGTTGTGTATCAACTTTCATCCGCAAGCTACACCAGCTCTGATACCAACTGTCATGCCCCCAAGCCTAAGGTTGTCTTTCAATCGTGCCGGCGAGGTGCGGCACCACTGAACACTTTCTCTTTAACAATACTCGTGCACATGGACTACGCCTAAATTCACTTTCTCTTACTTACTTTGTGATTCTCAACCAAGTATTATGCAATTACCCTTTATACTAATGAAGCCCATACTCATTCATTATCCATAGCAATTATAACAAGAACATCAACTAGCTACCCAACTAGTTCAAACATGGGGGCTAGCGTGTACAGAGATATGTTAGCATTGTGTTGGAGTATCATGGTAGCAGTTCACATGGGGACGACACATGTGTGTCTTGCCGAACCAAGTCTCACACTTAACCAAATATTACAAAGAGAGGCAACACTTCCTTTTACGACCTTGTGCACCTCTTGCACGAAGGTTGGTGCTCACCTGAGCCACCAAAATCCCCTTTCCAAGTCCTACACAAAATCTACACATCCACACTAACTCGGGCGGTCGACACAATATGTTGCAGTGAGCATGTAGCTTGAGATGGAGGGACCAGCCTTCCGTGATGGAGCAGCATGTGGAGATTGTGACATGATGGTTGATTGTCATGGATTGAGAGGACTTCTGATATATGACATATTGTTGCGATGAGATGTTGGCACATGGTTGAGGTGTGTTAACACTTGTTGACATATCATGGGCAGTTTGCACATGATGGAGTTGACACATTGTTGCAGCAGACATGTAGCTTGATGTTGGAAGGATCAGCCTTCCATGGTGGAGAGCAGCATGGAGAGATTTTGGTAGGTGGTCGATGATCATGGACATCTGACATACTTCGGTATGGACTATCTTGGTAGCAGTTGGTTGTGTAGATGAGACATGGTGGAGATGGAGTACTACATATGTGCAGGGATTTTTGTCATATGTGAGGAGGAGTTGACATCATGGATATTGATGCTTGGGGATGTTGTCGAGGATGACAACGACTTCAGGTGGAGGAGGATGTAACGCCTTATAGTTGTGTGATGGGCGGGTGCCAGGCGCACGCACGTCGGGCGGGCGTGCACAACCACACGCGGGTGGAGCGCTGGGCAGCGTTGCACGAAGATGCGATGTTACCACGAGTTATTTGCGACGAAAGTGTAGACTTTAGCAAAACTTATGGAAAATAAAGGGGACGAAGGCATAAGGTTTATACGATGGTTTGAGGATGGAACGACCAACTTCTATCATGGATAGCCGACCTCTAAATGGGCGTTCAAGCCTTGTGAAGGGGGTATGTAAACCAACCTTGGGTGGTCGGCCGGGTGAGCCACCACCCCACCCTTGGACGTGTATAAGTAAGTGTGGTTGGAGCTCATTTGGGATACAATGAACATCACTTGGATCTTCGCTAAGGACTCAAGAAGTGTGCGTACAAGGAAAAGGAGAATGCGCATATCTCATGCGCATGTCTCATAGAGGCCTATACGCTTGGTAACATTCTTGGAGTTGGACGAAGGTTGGGTAGTGTGCCCAGGTGTATGAACGGTGCGCAGATTTTGTGTAGGACTTGGTAAAGGGATTTTGGTGGCTCGAGTGAGCACCGCCCTTCATGCAAGAGGTGCACAAGATTGTTATAAAAGGCAGGTTTACCTCTCTTTGTAATATTCGGTTAAGTGTGAGACTTGGTTCGGCAAGACACACTTGTATATTGTAAACTGATATTCTTAATCTATTATTGGGCAGACTCACATTACGGGGAGTTCCCCCTCCCCTTTATACTTGTTGCAATTGTTGATGTTCTTGTTATAATTGCTATGGATAATGAATGAGTATGGGCTTCATTAGTATAAAGGATAATTGCATAACACTTGGTTGAGAATCACAAACTAAGTAGGAGAAAGTGAATTTAGGCATAGTCCATGTGCACGAGTATTGTTAAAAGGAAAGTGTTCGGTGGTGCCGCACCTCACCAGCATGGTTGAAAGACCACCGTAGGCTTGGAGGGGCCAGCCTTCCACGATGGAGAGCAACATGTGGAGATTGTGACATGGTGATTGATGATCATGGATTGAGATGATTTCCGATGTATGACATACCGATGGGGTGTATACCTTGGTATGGAGATCTTGGTGACAGATGGTTTCCGGGATGAGATATTGTCAAGGACGACAATGACTTCCAATGGGGGAGGATGTCAGGACCTGCGGTTTGTGCGACGGGCAGGGCAACTCCACCATGTGAAGTGCGTGCAAAACATGAAACAAAATGAACCTTGGGCGAGTTGAGGGGGTGGTCCCATGAGTTGGGCGGGCCGACCATCCTCCGAGCGAGACAACACATTATGAACAAGTCAGTCGGGCGTTTGGTGTGGGTCGGCCGGGTGACACAACCCGCCACCTGCTCGTATATATTGGAAGGCGTTTGGAAGCAAACAACCATTAAGCATTTGATCAACAAGTTCGAACACAGAGTTCTGAAGTGTGTGGATGAGTCCGCACGATGGGCGGAACTTGGGTGAGAACTCGTTCAGAAAAGTCGTTTGGGCGGTCATTCGGGAAAATCGTTTGGACAGTCGTTCTGGAAACTCTTTTGGACAGTCGTTCAAGAAAATCATTCAGGAAACTCGTTCGGATATTCGTTTAGAAAACTCGTTCGGATAGTCGTTCGGAAAAGTCATTCAGAAAAGTCGTTCAGAAAAGTCGTTCAGAAAAGTCGTTTAGAAAATTCGTTCAGACAGGTCGTTCGGACAGTCGTTCGGGCAGGTCGTTCAGGCAGGTTGTTTGAGCAAGTCGTTCAGGTAGGTCATTTGGGAGGTTGTTCGGGAGACCCGGGCGAGGTCGTGTGGCGACCCGGGTGAGGTCGTTCGGGCGAACCGGGTGAATTCGTGTGGTGACCCAGGTGAGGTCATGTGGTGACTTGGGCGAAGTTGAACGGGTGAACGGGTGGACGTACGGACGGATGGCTGGGTGAGGGCGCGCCGTGCACGACGAAACAGTGAAGTGTTGAGATTGTGAACAGAGGTGTGTCTTGGTTGGAGGCACGCTCAAGTTGGGCAAAAAACACGACGTGCAACGTGGTGATCGAAGGGTTGCTGAGTCATGCAGCGACCATGCGGAGGTGCCGACGAGTTGGGAAACCGAGTTTGCCGAAGTTGTATATTTGGCTAAGTGTAAATTTTGGGTTTCCCAAGATTTAACTTGTGCATTGTAAAAACGAAAGATTGTATAATATTTTGTTGGGAAGACTCGTATTGCAAGGAGTTGCCCCTCCCTTTATACTGTTGCATTTCTCTTATATCATGCTGTTGATAATGAATGTGTATGGGTGTTCATTGGTATAAAGGATAATGTAATAATACTTGGTTGAGAATCACAAACTAAGTAGGAGAAAGTGAATTTAGGTGTAGTCCATGTGCATGAGTATTGTTAAAAAGAAAGTGTTCGGTGGTGCCGCACCTCACTGGTATGGTTGAAAGACCACCGCCGCCGTGGCGTTGTGACAGTTGGTATCAGAGCTTCGGTTTGAGTAGGTTGCTCATGACGAAGTGATAGTGGAAGCAGGTACTTGCAAGTGAAGTAAGCTAGTTTCACATACAAGTGGAACAAGGGTCGGTTCATGGTTGCAGGGTGCTTGGTGAAGCTGGTAAAGGTTGGAACCATATGTCGTATTGTTGGGCAGGCGGTACTACGTGCTATTCATACGATTTGTGCACTTGTTAGGTGGGCAAGTAGGACTTCGTGTGGGTAGGTATAAACGGTTTGGGTGTCTGTGAACCAAACGAAGTACGAACCGGGGAAGACGAAGTACAAGGCATGGCAGGTTTGGAAGAATGCGAAGGTAAGCTCTTGCTTACCTTATACAAGGTGAAGCGGATGAAAGAGGAGAACCCTCGTATTCGAGAGAAGCTTGCAGTCTTGGAAAAGAATGTTGAAGATGAGCTTCTTCAACTTGGATAGGCAATGGAGCAAGATGAAGTTGCAGATTGTGTTGACAAGGAAGAGGAAGCCATGGTAGTTGAAGTTGTTGCAAACATGACCATGATGGAGGATGAGCTTGAAGTTGATCAAGTTGGACCAGGATCGTGCAGTTTGCAGACATGTATGGATGAGGGTACTCTCATGGAGGAACCTCATGATCATGATGATGATGATGAAGTAAGTATTGATACTTGTGTTTCATTTGGGCATTTGGTAGATGGACCATATGCAAGGAAGGGCAAAGCCATTTTGCCGATGCTAGGGAGCATCTTACCATGGATGTCTATGATGAGACCTTGTATGGAGAAGCAAGGATTTTTTATTGTTGCATGACTTGTTGGGGTTGTTTGTGATGTTATGATAGAAGGTACAAAGGCCCGTGACAAGGGTGCAACTTGATCATCGTTGTGGAGGATTGGTTAATGCTTTAGCCACATGGCTAAGTGCCCGGCATGACTCATGGATAGATTGGAGGGCACACACTTGAGTTGCTTGGGTGGACTTCTCATGGCCGAGACCATGAGCAAGTCTTGGTGGTACCTTTGGTGGAGGAGCTATGATGGAGAGACTCATGTGATGATGATATGGTTGAGTGACCGAGTTCACTAGACCGAAGATCGCAGACTTGGATGGGGATGATCAATTGTTGTGATGGGTCTTCTTGGTTGGGCTACATGGCAACTTAGTCATGGACATCAGGTTGGAGACATGGAGCATGGCAGTCTTATGTAGGGACATTGTGCATGAGCACTTGTAGAGATGTCACTTATGGGCATCCAATGAGGAGTTCCAAGGCAGGGATTTTGTGAAGATGGATTTGCTAGTGTGACATGGAGATGTTTTACTTATGGGCCAATGGAGAGGTTGTGCACTCTTGTACAACAAGGCCATGGACTTGGATGGAGTTGTAAGCAGACTATGGAGCATTCTTACTACATGGAGCGCTGAGGCATCTTCCAGAGACCTTTGGGCCAAGACTTGTATGCTTGCTGAGATGTTGGTTGGGGATGACTCATGGAGCTCATGATGACATGAGATTGTTGTGACTTTTGGGGACTTCATATATGGTGGACTTGGAGGATCTGATGCATTGAGGAGCTGAGGTCAGAGACTTTGATGCCGGATGGGGTGCATACTTTCAAAGTACATGCATGGGACATGGCTTGAAAGAGTGACACTATGTAGAGGATCGATATGAGACACTTTGGAGTGATGGATTTACGATGATGATGATGCCTTGGTGGCAACAATTGGGCATGGGTTGAGCCGAGACTCAACTACTTTGACATGGGAGCTGATTGATCTTTGATCATGGGCAACACATGGATAGATGAAGCAGGTGTATACTTGTTTCTATGGCAGACTTGAGGGATGACACATTGCAGATGTGATGGAGGTAGCTTCATGGACATGGATGTGGCACACCGAGAGTTGGATTTTGATGAGATGGTCTCTTCATCTGGAGGAGGCACACATATGGATGATGTTGGGATAGATGTGGCTTGTTTCATGCAGCGTATTGGCACCAAACACCATGGACATGTTGCAGATGAGATGAGGACTACTTCATGGACCTGAGCATGGTTTACTTATATGGATGGATTCTTTATCGAGTTTAGGATGTGACAGGGATGTTTTGAGAAAGGACTGATGGTGGCATGAGGGTGTTCACTCTCATGATTTGAGTGTGATAGTTGGATTGATCACCCGACTGGTTTAGACATGGGGTCCGGAAGTGTACAGAGATATGTTAGCATTGTGTTGGAGTATCTTGGCAGCAGTTCACTTGGGGACGACACATGATGAGGTCAACACGATATGTTGCAGTGGGCATGTAGCTTGAGATGGAGGGGCCAGCCTTCCACGATGGAGCAGCATGTGGAGATTGTGACATGGAGGTTGATGGTCATGGATTGAGATGACTTCCGATATATGGCATACTGATGGGTGCATACCTTGGTATGGTTATCTTGGTGATGGATGGTTTCCGAGATGAGACATGGTGGAGACAGTGGTTCTACATATGTTGCAGTGATGGTTGCAGTATGTGGAGGAGTTGACATCATGGATGATAGTTGAATTGAGGCTTCTGTGATTCATAATGGTTGAAAGAGTAACTTCGGCGTAAATCACATGTAGACAGAAATTTGTCAACACGTTTCGAACCAACCAGTGTGGTTCATCGTCAGGACAAGTCGCCTAACGGATCCCTATACCGCACAACTCGTGGAGATCTATCTCACTTCCACGTTCTTTTGCTTCGAGGGTGAATTCTTTGAACAAACTTGTGGTGTTGCCATGGGTTCCCCTCTTTCCCCTATTGTGGCGAATCTTTTTATGGAATATTTCGAAGCCAGAGCTTTATCCTCAGCTCGTCTTCTTCCTAGGCTTTGGAAAAGGTATGTGGATGACACTAATGTCATCTGGCCCCATGGAACTGAAGAGTTGGATCGCTTCTTTAATCACCTCAACAGCCGGTCCTCTGCAATTAAGTTCACCATGGAAAAAGAGGTCGATGGCTGCCTCCCGTTCCTGGATATTCTTATATCTCGGAATAAGGATGGCTTTCTCTCCCACTTGGTGTTCCGAAGAAAGACTCATACTGAGCAGTATCTTCATGCATATTCCCATCATTTCCCTGCTCAAAAGTTGGGGGTTCTTAACACCCTCACTACTCGTGCCCTTAGGATCTCTGATTGTGGAAGCTTTGGAAAGGAGAGATCCCATCTCCTCAATGTCTTTGTGGAGAATGGATATAGCAGGCGCCTAGGTCAGATGGCGTTCCGTAAAACCTCAAAAAGGGCGTTAATTAAGAAAGAATCTAGAGAGCGGCATCTAGGTGTCCATCTTCCCTATGTCCAAGGAACCACGGACAAGATCGCTCGGATCCTTAAAAGATATGATATTCCCTCAACCTTTAGGCCCCTCAACACCATTTGCAATTCCCTCAGATCGGTTAAAGATCCCGTTAACCCTAAGGACATGAAGGGTGTCTACTTAATCCCTTGTTCATGTGGGACCCCCTATATTGGGGAAACTGGGCGCTCCATCCATCAAAGGATCTGTGAACATGCTACTGACCTAAGACATGGGAGATCCAAGTCGTCAGCTTTAGCTGAGCATGTAGAAAAGACCAAGCATCAGGTGTGTATTGAGGAGACAAAGGTTGTGGCCAAAGTTGCTCAGTTCCGTTATCGGAAATTTAGGGAAGCTATCGAGATTGAAAAGAGGCCGAACAATCTCAATAGGGATGATGGCTGGAAAATTAGTAGGTGCTGGATTCCAGCGTTCTCTTCTTAGTGGGTTTTTCTACCCCCTCCTCGGTGTTGTGCTTTCTTTATTTGTATTATTATTATTATTATGATTTATTTATTTGGTTATTTTTTCTCTATTCTAATTTTTATTTTTTCTCGCCTCGTATTTGTATTAGTATTATTATTGCTATTATTATTAGTATTATTAGTACTTTCTAACTTAATTTAACTTCCCAATTTATATTAAATATTTAATTAAATAAATGAATTACCTTCTGAACTAACCATTATAATTATATTATTTATTTTGATCCTAACTTTTTACATACATATATATGTATTTGATTATTAAATAATAAATTAATAAATTGCTTTTTAAATTAATAAAAAGAAAGATCTAGGCCTGATATTTTGATTTTAAATTTAATATATATATATATATTATATTATATATATATATATTATATATATATTATAATTATATTAGTAATATTTAGTATTAGTAATATTTATATAATGTAACTTATTCCCATATATAAAATATTAAATAATAATAATATGTATAACCATTAAAGTCATTTTACACTTGTATCTTAACAACCTAGTATTATTTTATTTTAATTAGGATAAAATTAACTATTCGCATATATAAAATAATAAATAATAATAATATTTATACCATTAAATAATTTATACTTTTATCTTAACAACTAGTATTATTTTATTTAATTAGATATCTATATCTATAATTAATAATATTATATATATATAAATATATATATATTATATTATATATTTATATATATATATTATATATATAATTAAAATTAATTAATATTAATAAATTAATATATAATAATAATAATAATAATAATAAATTAATTTGACATGGGTCTTTTAGTGAAAATTAGCCGTTGGAGTCTCTGCTCAGACTATTTAACATGCTAGGCTGGATCTGTTTCTTCAACTTGTCCTAACGATGAACCACATTGGTTGGTTCGAAACACGTCGACAAATGTCTATCTAAATGTGATTTACGCCGAAGTTACTCTTTCAATCATGGATGATCTTGGTGGATGGTTACCAAGATGGTATGTTGTCGAGGACGACAACGATTTTAGGTGGAGGAGGATGTAACGACCTCGGGTGTGCGGTGCGGTTGGGCGCCGGGCGCCCAGGCACGCACACATGACGAGCGGTCGTGCATGACCGAATGACGGGCGGAAGTGCGACCGTGGACAGGTTGTGTGAAGGAGCTGTGGAACACATGCGACGAAGTGCGACGAGGTTGTGCGAGCGTGTGGAAAAATGACTAAGGGAAGTGTGAGTTTATACCCTTGTGAGAGCGTTGGCGGTGATGGGATGGCCGACCTACGATGATGGGGTGTGGCCGACTTGATGAGCACCCAAACATTGCATTGAAGGGGTGTGTGGGCGGTCGGCTAGGCAAGCCCACCCACACCCACGAAGGGTATATACACATAAGACTTGAGCATTCAAAGGATCATCCAACGCACTTGATCATACGCACTCCTCTCTTGGAGACTTGGAATTGTGTGTAGATTTGAGGGGAGGATGAGCACATAGCTCATGTACTCCCCTACGGTGGTCTTTCAACCGTGTCGGCGAGGTGCAGCACCACCGAACACTTTCTTTTTAACAATACTCGTGCACATGGACTACGCCTAAATTCACTTTCTCCTACTTAGTTTGTGATTCTCAACCAAGTATTATTACATTATCCTTTATACCAATGAACACCCATACACATTCATTATCCACAGCATTATATAAGAGAAATTCAACAGTATAAAGAGAGGGGAAACTCCCTGCGATATGAGTCTGCCCAACAATATATTATAGAATCTTTCGTTTTTACAATTCACAAGTTAAATCTTGGGAAACCCAAAATTTACACTTAGCCAAGTATACAACTTCGGCAAACGCGGTTTCCCAGCTCGTCGGCACCTCCGCACGATCGCCGCACAACTCACCAACCCTTCGTTCACCTCGTCGCACCATTGCGTTGTTTTCCCAACTCGGGCTCGCCTCCAAGTCGCCACACATGGGCGTCTCCAACCGAAACACACCTCCGTTCACAATCTCAACACTTCACCATTTCATCGTGCACAGCGCGCCCTCACCCAGCCGCCCGTCCGCAAGCCCACAATTCACCCATTCAACTTCGCCCAAGTCGCCGCACGACTTCACCCGGGTCGCCACATGACTTCACCCGGGTCGCCACATGACTTCACCCGGTTCGCTTGAACGACCTCACCCGGGTCACAATATGACCTTGCCCGGGTCACTCGAACAACCTCACTCGGGTCGCCACACGACCTCGCCCAGGTCGCCCGAACAACCTCCCGAACGACCTGCCTGAACGACCTCCAAACGACTGTCCGAACGACCTGCCTAAACGACTTTACTGAACGAATTTTCTGAACGACTTTTTTGAACGACTGTGCGAACGATTTTTCTGAACAACTGTCCGAACGAGTTTCCGGAACGACTTTCTTGAACGTTTGTCCAAATGAGTTTCCCGAACGACCGTTCGAACGATTTTCCCGAACGACTTTCCCGAACGATTGTCTGAACGATTTTTCCAAATGGCCATCCGAATGATTTTTCTGAACGAGTTCTCACCCGAGTTCCGCCCGTCATGCGGGCTCATCCACGCACTTCAAAACTCCATGTTCGAACTTGTTGATCGAATGATCGATGGTCGTTTGCATCCAAACGCCCTCCAATATATAAGGGCGGGTGGCGGGTTGTGTCACCCAGCCGACCCACACCAAACGCCCGGCCGGCACGTTCATAATGTGTTTTCTCGCCCGGAGGATGGTCGGCCCGCCAAACTCATGGGACCACCCCCTCAACTTGCCCAACACCTTATAAAATCGCCCAAGGTTCATTTCGTTTCATGTTTTGCACGCACTTCGCATGGTGGAGTCGCCCTGCCCGTCGCACGAACCGCAGGTCCTGACATCCTCCCCCACTGGAAGTTAGTGTCGTCCTCGACAATATCTCATCCCAGCTACCATCTGTCACCAAGATCACCATACCAAGGTATACGCCCATTAGTATGTCATACATCAGAAATCATCTCAATCCATGACCATCGACCACACTGTCAGAATCTCCACATGCTGCTCCCCATCGTGGAAGGCTGGTCCCTCCATCTCAAGCTACATGCCCACTGCAACATCATTTCGTCCTCATCATGTGTCATCCCATGTGAACTGCTGCCATGATACTCCAACACAATGCCAACACATCTCTGTACACTGTTAACCCCCATGTCTGAACTAGTCGGATGGCCAGTCCAATTGTCACGCTCAAACCATGAGAATGCACATCCTCATGCCACCATCAGTTGTTTCTCTGAACACCCCTACCACATCATCAACTCGATAAAGAATCCATCCCCATACAAGTAATCCATGCTCAGGTCCATGAAGTAGCCCTCATCTCATCTGCAACATGCTGTCCAAAGTAGTTGAGTCTCGGCTCAACCCATGCCCAAGTGTTGTCACCAAGGCACCATCACCATCGTAACTCCATAACTCCAAAGTGTCCCATATCGATCCTCCACATCAAGTCACTCTTTCAAGCCATGTCCCATGCATGTACTTGAAAGTATGCACCCCATCCTACATCAAAGTCTCTGACCTCAGCTCCTCAATGCATCAGATCCTCTAAGTCCACCATATATGAAGTCCCCAAAAGTCACAAAAATCTCATGTCATCATGAGCTCCGTAAGCCATCCCCAACCAACATCTCAGCAAGCATACAATTCTCGGCCCAAAGGTCTCTGCAAGATGCCTCAACTCTCCATGTAGTAAGAATGCCCCATAGTCTGCTCACAACTCCATCCAAGTCCATGGCCTTGTTGTACAAGAGTGCACAACCTCTCCATCGGCTCATAAGTAAGACATCCCCATGTCACACTAGCAAATCCATCTGCACAACATCCCTGCTTTGGCACTCTTCATTGGATGCCCATAAATGACACCTCTACAAGTGCTCATGCACAATGTCCCTGCATAAGGCTTCCATGCTCCATGTCTCCAACCTGATGTCCATGACTAAGTTGCCACGTAGCCCAACCAAATAGGCCCATCACAACAATCGGTCATCCTCATCCAAGTCTGTAATCTTCGGTCTAGTGAACTCGATCACCCAACCATCACATCATCACATGAGTCTCTCTGTCATAGCTCCTCCAACAAAGGTTCCACCAAGACTTGCTCTTGGTCTCGGCCATGAGAAGTCCACCCAAGTAACTCAAGTGTGTGCCCTCCTCCAATCTGTCCATGAGTCATGCCGGGCACTTAGCCATGTGGCTAAAGCATAACCGATTCCTCCACAATGATCATCAAGTTCCACCCTTATCACGGGCCTTTGTACCTTCTACCATAAGGTCACAAACAACCCCAACAAGTCCTGCAACACTCAACAACCCTTGCTTCTCCATACAAGGTCTCATCATAGTCATCCATGGTAAGATGCTCCCCAACATCGACAAACTGACTTTGCCCTTCCCTGCATACAGTCCATCTACCAAATGCTCAAATGAAACACAAGTATCAATAGTACTTACATCATCATCATGAGGTTCCTCCATGAGAGTACCCCCATCCATACATGTTTGAAAACTACACGATCCTGGTCCAACTTGACAAATCTCAAGTTCATCCTCCATCATGATCATGTCTGCAACATCTTCAACTATCACAGCTTCCTCTTCGTTGTTTGCAGAATCTGCAACTTCACCTTGCTCCTTTGTCCATCCAAGTTGAATAAGCTCATCTTCAACATTCTTTTCCAAGACTGCAAACTTCTCTCGAATTTGGGGATTCTCTTCTTTCATCCGCTTCAACCTGTATAAGGTAAGCAAGAGCTTCCCTTCGCCTTCTTCCAAACTTGTCATGCCTTGTTGCACGTCTTCCCCGGTTCGTACTTTGTTTGGTCCATAGACGCCCAAACCGTGTATACCTTTAACACCTTATAGTTGTGTGACGGGCGGGCGTCGGGCGCCCGAGTGTGCACGACCGCAAGCGGGTGGAGCGCCGGGCAGCACTGCATGATGATGCGACGTTACCACAAGTATTTGCGACAAAAGTGCAGACTTCAACGACACTTATGGAAAAACACGAGGAAAAAGGCATAAGGTTTATACGATGGTTTGAGGATGGAATGAACGACTTCTATAATGGATAGCCAACCTCTAAATGGGCATTCAAGCCTTGTGAAGGGGGTATGTAAACCAACCTTGGGTGGTCGGTCGGGTGAGCCACCACCCCACCCTTGGACGTGTATAAGTAAGTGCGGTTGGAGCTCATTTGGGATACAACGAACATCACTTGGATCTTCGCTAAGGACTCAAGAAGTGTGTGCAGAAGGAAAAGGAGAATGCGCATATCTCATGCGCATGTCTCATAGAGGCCTATACGCTTGGTAACATTCTTGGAGTTGGACGAAGGTTGGGCAGTGTGCCCCAGTGTATGAACGGTGTGTAGGACTTGGCAAAGGGATTTTGGTGACTTAGGTGAGCACCGCCCTTCATGAAAGAGGTGCACAAGATTGTTATAAAAGGCAGGTTTTCCTCTCTTTGTAATATTCGGTTAAGTGTGAAACTTGGTTCGGCAAGACACACTTGTATATTGTAAACTAATATTCTTAATATATTACTGGGCAGACTCACATTACGGGGAGTTGCCCCTCCCCTTTATACTTGTTGCAATTGTTGATGTTCTTGTTATAATTTCTATGGATAATGAATGAGTATGGGCTTCATTAGTATAAAGGATAATTGCATAATACTTGGTTGAGAATCAAAAACTAAGTAGGAGAAAGCGAATTTAGGCATAGTCCATGTGCACGAGTATTGTTAAAAAGAAAGTGTTTGGTGGTGCCACACCTCGTCGACACGGTTGAAAGACCACCCTAGGCTTGGGGACGTGACAGTTGGTATCAGAGCTCGGTTGAGCTGGTTAGAGCAAAGTTTCTCGTGACAGTGGAAGCAGGTACTTGCAGGTGAAGGAAACTAGTTTCACATACAAGTGGAACAAGGGCCGGTTCATGGTTGCAGGGGACTTGGTGAAGCTGGTAAAGGTTGGAACCGGGTGTCATAGAATTGGGCAGGCGATACTACGTGTTGGTCATATGATTTGGGCACTTGTCAGGTGGGCAAGTGGGACTGTGTGTGGGCAGGTGTACACGATTTGGGCGTCTGTGGACCAAACGAAGTATGAACCGGGGAAGACGAAGTACAAGGCATGGCAGGTTTGAAAGAATGCAAAGGGAAGCTCTTGCTTACCTTATACAGGTTGAAGTGGATGAAAAAGGAGAATCCCCGGATTCAAGATAAGCTTGCAGTCTTGGAAAATAATGTGGAAGATGAGCTTCTTAAACTTGGATGGACAATGGAGCAAGGTGAAGTTGCAGATTGTGCAAACAAGGAAGAGAAAGCTATGATAATTGAAGATGTTGCAGACATGATCATGATGGAGGATGAGCTTGAGATTGATCAAGTTGGACCAGGATCGTGTAGTTTGCAGACATGTATGGATGAGGGTACTCTCATGGAGGAACCTCATGATGATGATGATGATGTAAGTACTATTGATACTTGTGTTTCATTTGAGCATTTGGTAGATGGACCGTGTGCACGGAAGGGCAAAGCCAGTTTGCCGATACTAGGGAGCATCTTACCATGGATGTTTATGATGAGACCTTGTATGGAGAAACAAGGATTGTTGATTGTTGCAGGACTTATTATGGTTGTTTGTGACCTTATGGTAGAAGGTACAAAGGCCCGTGACAAGGGTGGAACTTGATGATCAATGTGGAGGAATTGGTCATGTTTTAGCCACATGGCTAAGTGCCCGGCATGACTCATGGACAGATTGGAGGGCACACACTTGAGTTGCTTGGGTGGACTTCTCATGGACGAGACTAAGAGATAGTCCTGGTGGACACTTAGGTGGAGGAGCTATGATGGAGAGACTCATGTGATGATGATATGGTTGGGTGACTGAGTTCACTAGACCGAATATTGCAGCTTGAATAGGGATGACTGATTGTTGTGATGGGTCTACTTGGTTGGACTACATGGCAACTTGGTCATGGATATCAGGTTGGAGACATGGAGCATGGCAACCTCATGCAGGGACATTGTGCAGGAGCACTTGTAGAGATGTCACTTATGGGCATTCAATGAGGAGTGCCAAGGTAGGGATGTTGTGTAGATGGATTTGCTAGTGTGACATGGAGACTTATTACTTATGAGCCGATGGAGAGGTTGTGCACTTTTGTAAATCAAGGCCATGAACTTGGATAGGATTGTGAGCAGGCTATGGGGCATTCTTACTACATGGAGAGTTGAGGCATCTTGCAGAGACCTTTGGGCCGAGACTTGTATGCTTGCTAGAGTGTTGGTTGGGGATGACTTATGGAGCTCATGATGACATGAGATTGTTGTGACTTTTAGGGACTTTATATATGGTGGACTTAGAGGATCTGATGCGTTGAGGAGATGAGATCAGAGACTTTGATGCAGGATGGGGTGCATACTTTCAAGTACATGCATGGGACATGGCTTGAAAGAGTGACTTGATGTAGAGGATCGATATGAGGCACTTTGGAGTGATGGAGTTACGATGATGATGATGCCTTGGCGACAACACTTGGGCATGGGTTGAGCCGAGACTCAACTACTTCTACACATGGGAGCTGATTGATCTTTGATCATGGGCAACAAATGGATAGATGAGACAGGTGTATACTTATTTCTATGACTTGAGGGGATGACACATTGCAGATGCGATGGAGGTAGCTTCATGGACATGGATGTGACACACCGAGAGTTGGAGTTGATGAGATGGTCTCTTCATATGGAGGAGGCACACTTATGGATGATGTTGGGATAGATGTGGCTGATTTCATATAGCACATTGACACCAAACATCATGGATGACATGTTGCAGATGAGATGAGGACTAATTCATGGACCTGAGCATGGTTGACTTATATGGAGATGGATTCTTGATCGAGTTCACGATGTGGCAGGATGCTTTGGGAAACAACTGATGGTGGCATGAGGATGTGCATTCTCATGATTTGAGCGTGACGGTTGGATTAGCTACTGTTTGGTCAATTTAGTGTGATATAAATTGCTATTTATATTGTCAACCTGGGGTTCGTAAACTGATGAAGTGAGGTGTACTATATGTACTTAGATAACCATTTTCTTAGGTTTTTGTCATTTTAAGCTTTTTAGTTTGTTTTTGGATTTTATTCTTTTCTTAATGTGTGGTGATGAAAGTGAAGTGTGAAGTGTGTGGAGTGTAAATGGTGATGATTTCTAAACTTGAAAAATGCTCAAAAGAAAGATTTACAATAACTGAAATGAAACCAATTCTTAAGAGAAAACAAAACGCATCGAAAAGAAAACTAATGGAAATGGCCCAGTATCCTTGCTGCTGAAAATGAAAAGAAAGCAAAAACTTGAAAAAAAACTCAAACTTAAAGTAAAGCAGCTAACTCACACTACTTGAGCTTTTTAGATCCTTTGCCCCTTGGCTCAATCTACCTTGGGGAAGTAATCATGAGCATAACAAGAAATATGATATTTAACTGTTTAAGAAAATAAATTGCATAAGGAAACTAATCACACTACTTGAATTCTTCAAATCCTTTACCCCTCAGCTCAATCTACCTTGGGGAAGTAATCATGAACATAACAAGCAATATGATAACTAAATGTAAAAAGAAATTAATCACACTACTTAGACTCTTTTAGTTCTTTACCATTTAGCTCAATCTACTTTACGGAAAGCAACTATGAGTAAGTAATATGACAACTAAATCACACTACAGTTAGTGATCTTCTGATCTCCTGTTGATATAGTCATTTGACCATAGAAAGAAATCATAAATTGTTAAGCAGTATAACATCTAATTTAGCAGAAAAAGAAATAAACAAATAACAACTTGAAAAGGACAATGCTAAATGTAAATTGCAGAAAATAAAGGCTAGCAGGAAGGAAAAGATGATCACATATGCCAAAAGTTATTAAAGAAAATGAAAGATTGCCCGGGCTGCCTAAGAGAACATGCAAAAAGCACTGATTAGTTTACAAATATAAAGATATGAACAGCAGAAACATAAAGCAACATATTATGTACAAGCTAACAATAAAATAAAAGCATAATGAAACTAAACAAATACTTTACAGGGCTTCAGCGTGCAGGGGCCCTCTGCCACTTCAGCCAATCAAATAATCACAAGACTATCTTTAGAAAGGTCTACTCATGTATTCAAATCAGCAACATATAAAACAGTGGGGTGACAAAATAACCAGCAGCGTGTGGAAATTACATAACAGTTCAGGAATTCTATGCATCCAAAAATTCTCCTTACAGCGTTTGACAATGCATTATTTATAATGTAAAAGTTCTACAGTTAACTAATCAACTACTTATGCTATTAACTGCATGCCATAGACACGTAGATCTCTTGAGCCGAGATCTAGTGTAACTGTCATTATGCTTCTTAAATCTTGGAGTGGTTGGCTGTTAGATTCATTGTTCAAGAACGATCCTCAGGTGCGCTGGAGCCTCCGTGAGCTGGGAACTAGGCCACGTATCATTCACGTGCCTAAAATAGTGACATGCTACTGCTGGACTCTTTGGTTGGCCATGTCTTTGACTTTGGTTGACTGTAGCCTCTAATGGGTGATTTGGCCGGTTCAAAGGGACACGATCGATGTACATGCCATCTGTAGCTTGCCCATATAGCCCGTTCCTTCAAAAGACACCTGGAGCACACCTTTTAACAAAATAGTTGTGGAATCCTGTGCTGGCTGCGGAAACCTGTGCTGGCTACGGAAACTGACAAGTTTCCACAACTGCATGAACAAAAGACTAAACCAAACAACAGACATCAGTATAGTTAGAAAACCATATAAACAGTCCTTTTTAAACTATAATGCAATGATTCAATCACTGGATGAGTGAAGTGAGTGGA
>APFE030702934.1:28659-49274 GCA_000404065.3 Pinus taeda | reverse complement strand
GTAAAATAATTTAATTTGATAATGAAATAACCATGTCGAGTGAGGGTTACATGTCATGAAGTTGATACTCCATTTCACAAAAGGATCGACAATGATAATGGGATGAAATGGAGCAGGCAAAGCACAGGCCTTATGATCATAAATTTTGCATGCATGACACTTCTGGACAGCGAAAATACAGTCGCAAAAAATGGTAGGCCAATAGTAACCAGTGCATAGGATCTTTTTCGTGGTAACATAACTAGAAAAATGACCACCACATGCCCCTGAGTGGCATTCGTTAAGGAAATTTTTGGCTTCTTCATATGTGAGGTACCTTCGTAAAATTGTATCAATATTGCATCGATAAATGATATCACCAATAATGATTTAATTTTTGGCTTGGTCTCAAATACGTCATTTCTCGGAATGAAAAGTATCGGATTGAAAAGTCTGGGTCTGAAGATATATCAGAATGTATCCATACAGTGGGTCAGATTATGAAATCAAAAATGACGACTCGTTAAGGATAGAATCTTCATATGTCGATTCAAAATTAGGAGAGGGAAGGTCACACATAAGCTCAGTGAAAACTAGGGATTTCTTTGACTTGGATTTGATAAATTCTAGGTCAAACTCTTGTAGAATAATGATCCATTTAGAGTATTTTCCCCCAAGCAATTAACATAACAAAATATATTTCATAGGGTTGCAATTTGAAATAATCATAGTTTTCTGAAGAAATATGTAATGGTAGAACCTTTGGATGGCTTGAACTGCTGCCAAAGCCAATTGTTCTACATGGGTATACCTATCTTCAGTATCATTGATATTCTGACTCAGATAATATATGGGATGTTCAATCCCTACGTTGTCTTCCTGGACCAATAACATTTCTATACTAGAAATGGAAGGAGCAGGATACAGTAAATAGTCGCACTAGTAATCAGGGAGATATAAGAGAGATGCTCGAACTAGTACATCTTTCAGGGAATCAAACACCTTTTGAGTAACATTGTCCCAATGGAATGGAACCCCTTTCTTAAGTAGGAATGTGAATCCTTTGGTCAACTCAACCTAATTAGGGATGAACCTTTGCAGGAAGTTATACTTCCCTTAGAGTCATTGAAGCTGAACGAGAGAAGAAGGCACAGGTAGATCGATGATTTCCTTTAAGTTTAGAGGATTGATGTGAATCCCATGTCTTAAACTGAAAAAACCAAGAATTCGACCAGAACTAACGCAAAACACACATTTGTACGGATTAAGCCAAATATTATAATGTCTACACCAAAATAAAATAGCCCTAAGATGCATCAGGTGATCATTCTAATGTTTAGAATGAGCGGGGAGATCATCCAAATAAGGCTACATGATGTGTTTAATGTCATGAAAAGTGTAATACATTACACGTTGAAACATGGCCCCAACATTCTTTAAATCAAACAAGATTTTTTGGTATATTAATGTACCCCGGGGGTAGATAAATGCAGTTTTAGGTTGATCCCCTACGAGAATGTTGATTTCATTATATCTAGAGAAACCATCCATGAACGAATAGATTTCGTAGATGGTGCAATCATCAAAAATCTAGTCAATGAACAAGGTCGAGTAATTTTCCCTTGGACAAGTGTGATTTACATCCCAATAATCGACGCATAAACGGATTGTCCCTTGATTCTTCATGATAAGGACAATATTTGACACCCAATCGGTCAAAGGAATGAGGTAGATGAAACCATCATGAAGAAGTTTTTCAACTTTAGTCCTTATCATGACGGCCTTCTTGGGATGGACCAGACGAAGTCACAACCTTATTGGTTTAGCATCAGGATATGTTTTAATTTCATACACCACTATATTTGGGTCGGTACCTAGCATTTCCTCATAGGTCGAGGCAAATACATTTCGAAACTCCTCAAATAGGGCTTTATAGGTCTTAATCTCAGATGAAATGAAAGACACACTAATTTTTATATTTTTGACAATACCCGGTTTAACATAGGTATCAAGAGGTATCATCTCTTCGATAATTGAGAGATTTTTTTTGGAATCGACTTCATGAATAGAAACAAAATTTGTAAAAGACTTGAAAATATTGGGTAGGTACACATCGTTGATATTATCCTCAATGGAGTCTGGTAAGGAGGATGATGATTGTCCTGCAGTGCATCTTCTAGCATCATGATCTCCATGATGCTCTCATCGATAGAGAATGTACAAGAGAACATACCAGAAGATGTACCATAATCTAATGATCAATCGACCCAATTGATCAAAGTGAAGGAATAAGCCACACAAGATGAATATATGGCTTCTTAATCAAGCTCAATAGGGCTAAGTGGAATCTGGACGCAAAAAAATGGATGTTAGCTTCATCTGGTAATGCATGGATCAGTCAGGATAGTAGAAGATGATATCATATTGATGTAAGCAACCAATGATGAGTTGTCGAGAAGTGAAGGAGGAGGTAGTGAAAAGGTTCCTATGAGTGAGGAATCCTTCAACATTCCAAGCCCAACATGTTGATAACAATGTAGAGTTTCCCATACAAGAGGGACATTTCCAGTAACATGAGAATTAGAGGCAAAGAACACGAGTTGGTTGATGGCCACAATCCAATTGTTATGAGGAAAGGTGACCATATGGAAATAGGTCGAAATGATAGTAGACATAGTTTAAACCCATGTGTGACCTAATAGAATATTATAATTAAGAGGTCCATCAATAACTTCAACTTCTATGGATACAATTTTTCCCCCTAATTCTACTTTCAAGGGGTTCAAAATACCTCAAGGTGTAATATACGTTCTCCCATCAAAAGCTTTCAATGTGGTAGGTGATTGACTCAGTTGAGGAGAACCAATCACTTTCCAACAAGAAATAGACATTATACAGTTCGAGGCTACCTCATCCACAATAGAATGATGAATTTTCTTACCGCAGATGACGACCTAGATGATAAAATCTAATTGGGCTGGAAGGCGAGGGGTATAGTTCTCATTACTAAAAACAACTAGGTTGGAATCTAAAGGATCCACACATCTGATAGCCAAAAGAAAAGCCTTCTTTTGGGCAGGAAAATTTTGCAACACCTCAAGGGTTGACATAGCTGACGGATACTTCGCCAAGTCTTCAACTAAATTGTAATTTTTAGTAACCCAAGCATAAGGCTTCAAATCATATTTATGAATAACGTCATCCGAAGGCTTAATATTTAACTTTGTAGGAATCATGGGTAGAATGGGATCTAATGAAGGTAATGCCCAACTGGTAGGTTGATCAGTAGCCTAACCATTTGGAGGATTTTAATTACCATACCCCTTATTCTGAGTGGCCACCATAACATTGATTTAGGTTTCATGGAGGAAAGCATTAAAACCGTGTTAGAGGAAGAAGGGTCTCGAGCAACCATGTGGATCTCTTGATTGGGAAATGAATCGATCAACATAGTGGGAGAAGTGGATTTCATAAACTAGTTCACTTCCATGCAGTGAGGACAGTCACATGTAAAGTGCCCCTCATTGAAAATCAAGCATGGGTAGCAAGGCTTAATTTCCCATTAAAGAAATTATTTGTTTATTTATCCTGTGGTGATGAATATTTCTTCTTTTTTCCCTTTCCTTTCTTCTTACTTCCTAGTTATTGTTGAGATTTGTTGTTATAAGATGAAACAGAATTTATCTTGGAAGTAGAAACCGTAAGAGGATTGGATGGAGGTTTTTGGGCAGATGTGCTAACAGAAGCACCAGATGGTTTACTCATCGTCTGCGAACTACAAGAACCAATGATGCCATCAACAGCATGAGATTCTTTACTAGGAGTTGGAGGAACAACATTTGAAGCTCTCAGAGCATATAGTATCTTCTCATAGAATGTGCCAGATTGGGTATAGATGAGGTCCAAATATTAGGCACAGGCAATCACTTTATCTTCAGTCGCGACCCCACCTTTAGCTACATACTTTGTGATATATGGAAATAGGTATTTAATGAACCATTCCCCTAACAATTGATCTGGAACATAGGTCTTAACCAACCAACAATGACGTCGCCACTCATGAATGTGATCTGAGATGTGAGTAGCCTTAGTTGGTCAAAATTTGGTCAAAATTTTTGTTCCAATTTCATACTAGGTGGGAAAATAGAAATGTGTAAGGAAGGTGGTAGCTAAGGGGCTGAAATCATGAAACAAAGCTCTAGGTAATTCAATGTACCATTTAGTTGTCATACCTGTAAGAGTACATTGGAAAAGATGTAATCGAATGGAACCATCATTAAGGGAGTTTGAATAACACCACGGATGATACATCATGACATGGGTTGATGGTTCTTCTATAGGATTCCCATTGAATTTTTGGATATCATAAGGCAATTTGGTAGGAATTATCGGCAAATAAGGCGAATGAGTAATAGGATCATTGCTGAGACGAGTCAGATCTAGCAATTCGAGAGTCACCACAAAAGGTAACTGTCAGTTAAAATCTAGTGGAGGATAGTCTAGATAGGAAGGAATAGCCTGAGAAAAGTGTACTTGAGTTCCGGGATAAGGAGGGTTCTGATAAAGAGGAACCTAGGCACCATAATAAGGAGGATTATGGTAACCAGCATATGCGTAACCTTTTTTACCAACTCTAGGATAAACCTGTAAATTCTAGAATGGTTGGGTTTGGATGTGTTGGCCTTGAAAAGGAACTTGAGAAATACCCTGATGAGGCCTATATTGTTGCCCCACAAGATTTTTCATCATCTTAGCATAAGGTGGATTCGATTGAGGTTGTTCCATACCATACACATTATGTCCTACTAGAATTTTAGGAATACCTTGCCCAAGCAGTTAAGACTGCAAGGTACCTTGTAAATGTTGGGTAAGTGGAACCTGAGGGGTACCAGATACCAATGTAATAGGTTGATATGCAACAACATCCTCTAAAGGATGAATTACATTTATTTGTTCTTATTGAGGTACAGATGGAAAGGTATGAATTCAAGATGAAGACAGAATAGGTTGAGAATTCAACAATGGGTCCAAAATCAAACCAAGTTGGACTAGAAAAGTAGGTTGCCAAACATTAGTAGCCATCCCAGGATAAGGAGGATCATAATAAAGTTTATTACCTATTTGAGGTATACCAATGACATGTTTCCCCCTTGCCATAGGAGGAGGGGATGATGGAGGCAAATACTCCCCAGGTGGAGGGTACCCAACATAACGAGAGTTGGGTTGTTGAAGATATCCTTGCCCACTAACATAAGGGCTAGCATGTTGTTCAACTATAGGTGTAGGTGGAGGGGAAGGAGCAAGTTGAGTAGCATTCATAAGGGAAGTTCTAGATAGAATTGCTGAAATATATGACATGGGAGAGGTCCAAGGACTAGAAGCCGCACCAAAGAAGGTACCAGATAAAGACTAATAGCCTGGTGGGATGGAAAGGCCACCATAAAGATGTTCCTCTAGTGATGTTGCAAACATGGATGATGAAGAAGCATTTGATGCCTCAACCATAGTGGTGGACATAGGTTGGGAAGCCATATCAGATCCATTCATGGTTAACAATCCCAATGAAGATTGCAATGAGAAATTAGTGGGTGAGTCAAAAGAATCAGGTAAAGGAGTTTGTACTAGAGTTTGAGGAGTAGGAAGAGGGTAATTCTGATAAAAATGGAGTCCACTCTAATGAACATGAGTAGAAGGACGAGGCTCTTCCTATGGGATCTCTTTAATACTCATAAAACTAGGTGTAAGAGTATCACCATCGGGTCCAAGATATGTGGATGGTGGTTCTATCTCAGATAGAGGAAGAGAAGGGGAAGGTCCTGAAGTAACAGGTGAAGATGGATGACACACCTCAGTTAATAACCTTAGGTAATTAAGTTTCTGACTCAGGAAATGCATCCTCAATAACCTCAAGCAATAAGGTTTCAGGTACTTCTGTTTCGATCATGTTAGATTTACTAGAAAAAATAGAGGTAATATCAAGCTCAATACTCAAAGAGAAATATGATTCTAATTCATCAGATTTAGGAAGAGGACCACAAGTAGTTCCGGAATTTCCTGATTCAATAGTTTGCATATTCTTATGCTTCTCACAATGGATGGGAGTAACCTCTAGTGGAAGAGGAGGCTTACTTTGTATTATACATGAATGATGGAGTGGGGGATCTTATTCTTCCATGTTGGATAGTAAATTTTAAAAATTAACACAAAAAATAAATAAAAAAGAGGGTAATCTAGGCATAAAGGATTACCAAGCAACTATGAACTACAATATACACCTTGCAGATCCAAGGACTTAACGCACATTCATGCAATATCCTTGAATGTTGTATTTGGTGTATCACGGTATACAAGGCGGCCGACTCCATTACCTCTGGCGAGGATAGAAGCCTATAGGGGACTTCCAAAATATAGTCGATGGTATGTGGAAGTGAAGTCTGTAGTAATGTTGTCTAATGCGTAACCACTCAATGAGAGCATTACCATATACTTTTCATGTGTGGAGCATCATCCAATATACCTGAAGGTACATGGAGAATAATCCTATACACTTACATATGTGGAACGAGATTTCACCTCTGGGATACAACATTGGAAAACAACGACAACTCCTATGTTTAATGATGTTGGAAAATGTCTCTAACCTAAACCTCTAAGTATTTGCATTAATTTTACAAATCTCCTTAGGTTGATTCAATAAATTTTAATGTTTATCTTCAATTAAGTTTCAGCTTTGGGGCTCACCATGAAATTCACTTGAATATCCTAAACTGCACTCTAGCATGAGGAAATGAAATCTTTCTCATTCGATGAAAATATATATAAGGAAGGGAAGGGACCAAGAGTATGCAACAAATAATGTGCAAAGTACAATTCCCTTTTAATGAAATTGTTCCAATATTGATGCACACACAAAACCCTAAATGCCAATGGAAAGATTTTTCTTTTCAAACCACTTAATTTTCGAAAATGTTGAAAATTAAAATGCAAAGTTTAATCACTGGTTCAAAAAAACTTTTTAGAATGATGACCAAAACACCAGATCATCTAGGCACTCAATGATCAAACAAAATTAGTTTGCAAACGAACTAATGATAAGAACAAAGGAAAATATAAAAAAATCCTTACCAAAGGGCACTAAAAAATGAAAGAAAACAAAATGGAGGCTTCAAAGAGACCAAAAGACACTCAATGGTTCAAGGAAGAGCACCTAGAAAAAGGTTGATTAGAGAGAAAATCAAGTAAAAAGAAACAATTGCATGAACGGGGGCCAACGCAAGTGCAAAAAAGGCTTAGTTGGGGTGCAACACACTATCTCTATACTAGAGGGTGCATTTGTCAAAGGATGCAAGGTTCTGACACACAAAAAATGCAATTGAAACTCATTGAAGGATCTTCCTAGGTCTGTTCTTGAATGAATAATACAGTAAAGGTTTGAATAATAGGTAATACAAGCACAATAGACAAAGAAACCACCAAGGGAATACATCACTCCCTAGTGGAGTTGCCAATTTGTTATACGAAATCTACAATTGAAAACAAAAGTATCTTCCCTATGCCTAGTGGACTGACCTAGAACAATAGAAATACAAAGAAGTTGGTGTTTTCCTTAAAGTAAATAGATAATGGGATGAAGCCTACCTGCAATCCGTTGAATGCTTCGCTCCTTCCTTGGTTGGTATGCTTCAATCCTAGCTTTAATCGCTATAATTATAACTTGCACAATAAGAAAACATGAGCCAATGATCTATGTAGCATCATCTAATTACTTTATTCAATAGATCAACATGGTATTGAAATACAAGAAATCATAACATCATATATATGAAAACAAAGAACTCTTTGCATTAATAGAAATGGAGTGAGTTACAACCAAAAATAGGTGTTGATCTTGTAGAAAATCTCCTCCAAGTTGACTTGTCCTTTCCTTGCCACAAAGTGCACCTTTAGTCACTCTAATGCATTTTAATAATGTCTCTCACAATAGCAGCATAAGGGTAGAATCAATCTAAAAAATCCAACCCCTTTCCTATGTATGGTTGTAAATATATAGATGAGGGAGGTAGTTTATGAATTTTTATCCTTTTACAAATCTAGGCTTGAGATCAATTCTTGATAGGTGGATCAGCTCAAGGGATAAAGGATGAAAACTCCAAGGTAGGATAGGATAGGTTTCGAGACTTTTATCCAAGATAAATAGTTCCAATAGATCCTGGAATCTTCTAGAAGAGGAAGCTTCAAAATTCTTTTTTGTTTTCTCGAATTTCTAGAGTCAGTGCACACCCAATATAGGGCAACTTGTAGGTGATCAATGTAGGCCCATAGTAGGACAACCTGGTAGTCAACGCTAGCTAATGAGGGTCTAGGGTGTGTTGGCCCTGAAAATGATTGAAATGTGGTAGTTTCCAGTAGAAACTCAAGGATATGAGGCATACTTAGGGCTTTCTGTATGGAGGATGAGAAAGTGTTCAAAAGATGTGAATGATCCTGTTTGAAGGCCTATTGACTAGATGTGACAAAATGGCCTATAACAAGACACATGAAGGTGGAAGGTGCATTTGTAAGTCCAAAGGGTAATAAAATAAATTCATAATGTCCATATCTTGTTTGAAATGTTGTTTTTGGTATATATGTATCTTTAATTCTTAGCTAGTGAAACTAGATCTGAGATCTATCTTAGAAAACTTTGTCGCCCCTTTTGCTTTGTCAAACAACTCTTTTATCCTGAGAAGGGGATACTTATTTTTAATAGTCAGCTTATTCAATTAACAATAATCAATGCACAATCTAAAAGTGTCATCCACTTTATTAACGGACAGGAAAATTTCACCCCATGGTGACACATTAGGTTTGATGTACCCTTTATTCAATAATTCTTGCAAGTACATCTTCAATTCTACTAGTTCTAGCATGCTCATTCAATGAGGGGCTTTCAATACCAAGTTTGTTTCTGTTGTTAACTCTATACATAAATATATTTCTCATTTTGGTGGAAGACCTGAAATTTCATCTGAAAATACATCCAAATAGTCTTGAACCAATTCTAACTCAATTACAGATCTCACTAATTTGTTTGATGAGTGATCCTCTACCTAAATGGAAAAAAATTGACATCCTTTTCTTGAAGCCCTTTTTAACTACAACGTTGATATCTATCGCACATAGATAGGTCTGCGTACACCCACTATAACCTAAAATTCCCTATTTTATATTATACATGTGACAATTTTATACAAATAATTGAAAACCGCTCAATTATTTCTAACTAATCCATCCCTATCAAAACATCATATGAGCCCAATGGTAATATATTTAGGTTTATGTTGGTCTGATTTCCATTTAAAGTAACTGGGCATGATTTTACCCAATTTGAAACCTTCCATTTTGTTCCCATGGCCAGCTAAACTAGACACAAATTTTTATATTTCTCATGCTTTAAATTGCGCTTTTCTACAACCTAAGGGCTAACATAACCTAGGCTAACACCAGGGTCTACTAATACCAAAGAAGGTTGTGTTATCACCTAAAAAGTGATCACCTAGCCATTGTTTGCTAGGATGATCAAAATATGCCATGTAGTATGGATTTTTACACATTAAAACCCACTCTCACCTTAGGAAATAATTTAGAAAACCATTTTTCCTAAATTATTTTTGAAGATAACCCAAAACCCCATACGAATAATTAATTAATCATTATTTATTTATTATTCCTTTGAAATAATTATTAAATCAGTATTTATTAATCATGTTTTACCACATTACCAAAGAATGATTAAAAAATCAATGTTTATTTAGTATTCCTTAATCATAACACATGTTAGGGTCCTATATTACATGGATCTTAGTCATTTTAGTCTTTCTATTCATTTGAGGTCAATTTGTAAATTCCAGTCTTCATTTCATGAGTATTGTGGTTTAAAGGGGTCTTTTCTGAATAAGAGGTTTATATTTGGATTGAGTATCATGTAAAGTTTTTAAATCAAAAGGTTACATTTACTAAAATCCAAAATGTAATGTCTTGAAGGATCCACATTAAAAGGGTAATCATAAGGGGTCATTGGTCACCATGAGCTAGGTCATCATTATTAAAACTTCATGCCATCTAAGATTTTGGTAATCATGAGTTAGTTAGTTGAGGCATGCCATTTATGGGAATCAATTATGGTCAGTCATGTCATGTTGTCATTATTTCACATTTGGAAAGTAGGTCATCATTACATTAAAAGAAGATCTTTGAAATGCATGAAGGCTATAAATGTCCCTTTTATTTACATTTCAGTTGCTCGAATCCATCATCTGCTCTAAAAAACCTTGGAAGACGACATGAGGAATGCTCTTATTTTCCATTAGGAGCTGTTGCGAAAATTCACAGCTACTATAAAGATGGAATTTGCTGCATAAATGAGAATGGTTGTGCATTTCAATAAATCGTCAAGCCAGTCATGAGTAAGGTTGTATCTCATTTCTCTAAGATTTTTATGTTGTATGTTCCCTATTTCATCTTATCAAACTGATAAAATACGTTCATATTTCCTCCAACCATCTTAAGCTACGACTATTGTGTGTTTTCCTACGCAAGCTACTGCCCAAATCCTTACTTCCTTTCGTTGTATGTGAAACCCTTTTTCTGTTGCATCCAATCTTTTCCTTGAACACAATATACCTCTATTTTAAACTACAGTCAAGTATCATTAACCAGGTTCTTATTTACCTCTTTCCAAATAATAACCCTAGCTACAGTTTTTGCACATCTCCCCTATTTCGTTGCACATTTACCTGTTTTAACCTTGCTGCAAAATTTATCAGTGAGTAACACTGCACATTGCTTGGAAGAAGTTTGTAAGTCTGCACATACAACCATGGAAACTCCATAGATGAAAACGAAGGTAAAATGAGGAGACATTGTAAGATATGAACCCTAATACCTCAGTCTAGTGAATTATGACCCTACCATCAGGGTTTCATTTGAATAAGATGGGTGCATTTCTTTTTGTGAGAATATTCAGAGCTAGGGCCACCACTTCTATCTCACCAAGCAATTTAAATTGGATTTCAAGGGGAAGGAGGCAAAGGTTGGAAGTTTGGAGTTTTCTATCTCTCGGCAATCAATAGTTGTTGCCACTGATATCCCTTTACATGGTGAAGAGTGGTTTAAAGGTATCAAGTTGGATTTAGCTCATTTTAAAGACTTTTTGAAGCCTTAATACCAAGAGGGGTATGGGTCTGTTATCCCAAGGAGTTATATGCTAGACCACCATAGTAAGCTGCAGAAATTGATTCAAATATACTTTACAGGTGAAGGGAAGTTTAGAAAAATCTATCAGTACCACATCAAAATTCTGATACATTTTACAAGAATGAAAGCCTTGAATTTTCCTTACTATTTGTCTAGGAGTCTCAGCAAAATGGTTGACACATTTCAAGCAAGGGGGAGTTAGATTGAACCTATCCTATTCCATTTTTCATTGATCAAACTGTTGGTGCTAAAATAACTTAACAAGAGGGAGCATTCATGGAAAGAGTTCTTGATTTCTTCAATGTGGATGGAACATTCCTCTAATAGCCTAAAGAGTAAAAGAGACAACTCATCAATTGCAACCAAAGAATCATCATCTGCAGCAGTTTCTCAGTGAAAATCCTTTGTTTAAGGACAAATCAGTGGACAAGAGAACTGCTAAGAAACTTCACTGCTCTCCTGAGGTTGAACAAGTGGCTAGAGAACCGAGAATAAGAACTTCATCTAAGAGATTTCCTGTTGACCTTAAATCTGTTCAAACTATTTAGATATCAGAGAGTGCACATGAGGAGTGGAAACTGATGAAAAATATCAAAGAATTAAGGACGTGCAAGTTCAACTTGGTAAGGTACATTTAATGATAGCACAATTGCAACAAGAAAATAGAGATCTCAAGAAGAAAGCCTTACAAGAAATTGATAATCCCAATAAGGAAGAAATATCAAAGAGAGCCTTGGTACAAATTGTTGAAGACAAGCAAGCAAAAAGCAGACATAGAACATGTACAGAAGATGACACTTGAGCAGTCAAGGAGACCTAGAACTAGGTCTGTAGTTAAGAAAATGGAAATGCAAGTGAAAAAAGTTACTCAGTCAGAACAGAGGATAGTGGAAGTATTTGATGAGAAAAATGAGTTTAATAAATTGATGGAACAAATAGAGGAAGTTTAGCAGAAAGTAGATTGGCTTGCAGAGAAAGATCAAAGGGACAAGCTGAGCTTATTTAAGCAATTGAAAATTGTTGAACTTGGCATTGACAAGGCCAAACATAATTTGAAGTGGACCTTGCCTCTGCATAGGAAAGTAAGTAATATGTATACACATAATTTGGTCTTGAAAAGGAGACTTGGACTAGTAAAAGAGTAGCTCACTGAGCCCAAGAAATCTAGAAGAAAGAGGAAGATGGGCAAGTTAGACATACTTGCAGAAGCAGAACAAAGTTGAATTTCATTAGGTGGATGCCACTAAGTTCTTAATTTTTTCTTCTTTTCCATAAACTTACACACGTGATTTTTTTTATGAAGAATACAGAAACACAGTAGGTCATGTTGCACATTTGGTCATGATTCCTCACTTTGATAAAGTAGGCACAATTTTGAGTTTTGGATAGTTTTATGGTATATTAAAAGGTTATTATAGTTAGTGGGTGTTTCCTTCAGCAATTTGGTTCAGGAGAAATCAAATTTTGGAGATGTTGCATTGCTACACAAGTTTGTTATGAATCTGATAACAAAGGGAGATAGTGTTTTGGAGGCTTTATTTCAGTTTTGAATATTTTTCATGAGTTCATGAGCTTCTCAAAAGCATTTCAAAACAACCCACATGCTTTATAATATCATATATGG
The DNA here is from genome assembly GCA_000404065.3 of Pinus taeda. Lineage (NCBI taxonomy): Eukaryota > Viridiplantae > Streptophyta > Pinopsida > Pinales > Pinaceae > Pinus > Pinus taeda. The sequence continues at coordinate 36,436 of APFE030702934.1, read as the reverse complement.
ACCAGAGATATGCACAACTTGGATTGTTGTGAAAGTTGTTGTGAAACTAGAGATTCGCAACAGATTTGTTGTGTTTTTGACACAGTGGACATTTCAACTTGCTATTTCAAATTTTTGGTTTATACAAGTTGTTTTAATCAAGTTATTAGGTGTCATAGAACTTTAGGATGATGTATTTATGCACTATTGTGGGAATTAAATGCTTTGATGATGTATCAAGTTAAGATTTGCAATAAGTAATTAGTTCTTATTTTTTAGTAAAGTAGGTGAAAATGCAATGTATATAGTTGTTGACTTGCTTTCTTTTGAAAAAATTGACCCTGCTAGGTGGGAAGTGGAATATTTTTATGTATATAATATGTTAAAAATAAATAAAATGATTATGTTGGTTAGTGTGAGGAAGCAAGACTAATATTTTGTACTTTTATCAAATTTTCAAGTGAGTAGAAGAAGCCATAAGGGATTTGACAGGGATTCCATAGGGATTCATGTGTCAGACTTTGGTGGTAATATTTTTCTATGTTTTATCAATTAAATATTACTATTCCATGCTTTAAATACATTTCTTCCTATTTGCCTTAAGAATTAATAATTCAGAATTCACTATTATGCTCTGTTTTATGTAAGTTGAACAGTTTATGTTTCTTTTTCCTCTTAATGACACTTAGAATTCATCTTGTAACTTGATGCTCTAAATTTCTTTCTCATAATTATGCACTCACCCTCCCTACAATGAAATCAAGTTAGAATACCAACAAAACTACCTATCTTTACCCTGCCTAAATCATTTTTATCATCCCTTATTCACTTGAAATCATTAGCAAAAATGAAATCCATGTTGAATGGGTCTATCTTATCTCACCTGTTAGAAAAACAGTAAACCAAACCTGCTTTTTTGATCCTCATAACTAGCCTAATATCAAAGATCATTTAGTCAGTTGATTGACTGAGAAGAAGACTTAGATTCTAGCCTAAAAGTGGTATGTGGTTAGCTTTGTAATCCTTTCTTAGCCTAAAGGAAATTACATAGTGCTAACAACACATTTATCTCATGAAATGATTATTAAATCATTATTTAGTAATTATTTCTAACTCACTTTGACCATATCTCCTTAAAATAATTAATAAATCATTTTTATTTATTAATTGTTATAACCATATTTCTTAATTAACTCAATTAATTATTATTTTTTGAGTTAGTTTCACCAAATGAAGATTTTTTACCATTTCATTAATCGTTTCCTCTCTCAAATATAATAAAATACTCTTAAGGGTTAGATCTTTATTTGGTCTAACAATATTTTAGTTTGACTAGATCTAGATCGATCCTAGCATTTTATTATAAATAGAGGTTTTTCCTCACACTCCAAACATGACCATGTCATCATCATCATTATTATCTCAAGCCTTTCGAACTCCCATCTTTGATTTCATATCTTCTCTTTTTTTGCCTATTTGCAAAGTAGGAAAGAGAAACTAGTCTACAACAGCAAAAGGAATACAAAGAACTCTCCCACAGAATAGGACTTATGAGCACAAATTCTCACTAATATTTTTCCACCAGGTGTCTTAAAATAAAAATTCAACTATTCCATTGGGTATTCTTGTGGCTTTTATCTTGCATTTTAGTTTCTTTAATCACTTTTATACAAGGTTTATTATTTAACTATTTTTCTAGATCTCAAGTTGTAAGTTGAAGGATATGGATTTTACTTGTCTTTTTTGTTTTTTCATTACCATTAGCTAAAGTGGAGGTTTTTGGTACACCTTCCAAAAATTTCCATACTAACAAATAGTGACTCCACTGACTCTTTAGTCATTAAAAAATAGCAACTCCACTATGTTGAATCAAATCCTTGGTGACTTCATTGATGTGTCAATCTTTTTGTCTTCCTTCATTCTATTTTTAGAGATATAGTGGTTTTTGGAAAAAACTTTGTGTTTATGTGCTTTCGCTTCTTTTTTGTAGGTCACAAGTACCAATCAAGAAGGAGATGGAAATTTATATTGCAAATTTAGGGAGCGAGAGGCCTGGGAGCATAACTGACTTTTCATGGGATTAACTACACTCACCAACATAGGTTTTAGGCTAGAGCTTGTGTTATAATGCAGGAACTAGGTCAGTAACTATGTTATCCATTTTTTATGCTTTCTATAAGTTTTTCCCACTTCTTTCTGAGTTTATGTTCTAGTTATTTGTCAAGGGGGTTTTACACTATTCCTATCTTGTTCATTAAGGCCTTTATACTCTTAGTTTTCCTCTCTTTAGGAGATGGGAAAAAAGGCCCCTTGGGGTTTAAAGTACTTTTCTGCCATTTGATAGAGGGTATGTTGAGTTGGGTAGCCTAGTGTTCATAACCTATATCCACTCTTTTTCAGAATAATAAGCATGTTCTTTTCAATCCTTCTAAGCCTTAGTAGCATCACTTTGGATTCCTTTTGGATCTTGTGTTGCACCATTTATCTAGCGTCTTTCTAGGTGTCCTTCTTTACTCAATTTATTTGTTGTTTTTTCTAGAATTTAATCACTCTTATTTTCTGGTATTTTCTACATAAATTTAGCAGCATAGACCTTAGATCCTAGCCCCATTTGGTTTTATATCTCTTGGTCCCTTTGTTTCTTTGTGTTGCTTGTCTTTTCATTGACTCTTGTATTATCTTCATAGCCTCATGGGTGGGAAATAGTGTGACTATTTCAACTTTTTTCTTGTTGTTCATTTTTCCATATAGTTTATAGTTTCATGCGTTATTTTGAAAAATAACATGGTATTTAAAAGCATGCTCTAAGTAACCTATTTGAAGCACACTATTGAACACACACATAACACACCCTAAGAAAATGAGCTCTTTGTTAGCACCTCCAAGCCAAGAATTTTATCACATTAATAACTTAACAACACATATAGATTTAAGCCACCTAAGTCACAAACGAAAAATAATATATTAATTAAGTTAGGATCAATGGGATAGGCATCCCAATAACACCCATCGATCATTTACATTAAGACATAGAAGTTTTCCAGCTAGGAAGTTTAAAATCCTCCAGCTTCCAATAGCTAATACCAAAGTCAAGTAGAAACCCATGTAAGAGGGGCTAAGCTTAGAATAAGGATATTGGTGGTTCCCCTTAAGGCTACCCAACTCTTGGTACAGAATCTGGGTACACGGCTAACTACCCACAAGCCCAATATTCACTCGCCCCTATTGGATGGAGGTAACTTCGTGGCCATTCTTAGGATAAACACCTTATAGGTGGTGGTTGTGGGTAGAAACCATCCTTCTACCTTGCCTTCCCCTCAACCACTCTACTTACATAGTTGAGATCCCGCAAATAAGGATTTGTTTTGAAGGCCATTAGAAACATAGTACTAGGACTTGGTTTAGGCATATATAACCTTTAAGATAGGAGTCATTTTTATCTTTATAGGATGAGCTTTCTTGTATTAGAGTAGCATTACATTGTAGTTAACTTTCACTTTGCACCATTGCACTAGGTTTTTTCTTGCTCTATGTTATTCTCATTCTTTAACCTTTTTACTTTATCCTTTAGAATTTTCATTGTCCCGACATCATTGCGCCCCCTAGGTGTTTATCATGTAGACTCCATGATCTTCACCCTCCTTTTTTGTTACGAAATCCATTAACACCTTCTCGATGAGTCAGGGTCCATATCCCTAGTCCACCTTTGGACTCTAGTCTTTATGATTCACCTAGTTCATCCTTTGATTCTGAATCCTCTTAGCCTCAAGTTGTTACCATGCTAGGTGTCAACACTAGTGATAATGCCAATCCCAACATGAGCACCAATAGCATAGGAAATGTTGGTGGTAATGTTGATAATACTCAAGGACCCCCTCCTAGATGTAACATTGTAACCTAACAAGGAATGGTTCCTTCCCAATCATTGCTCCCTTACATGGTTGGTTTAATTCTCCTAGATTTGAACCAACTCATTGATGATCCTCTTCACCAGGACTCGAGTTGGCCACCTATGTCAGACAAGCTTCCTTCCGATATACCAAAATTTGAAGGGAATTCCAGAGAGGATCCCATGAACCATGTTCACTCATTTCACATGTGGTGTTCCTCTAACTCTGTTACAGAGGATTCTATCTGTCTACACCCTTTTCAAAACACCCTCATTGAATCTATCATGAAGTGGTATATAAACCAACCCCATTCATCTTATTCAACATTTGTAACCCTTTCCAATGCATTCTTATATTACTTCTAGTTACCTATCATTTATGGTACCAAAACCAATTTTTTGACCTCATTCCATCAAACTTCTTCCACTCGCCTTTCTAACCATGTTTAGGAACAATGTAGAAGGTAGAGATTATGTAAAGCTCTGGAATTCAAAGACAATGTTTATATGGATTGGTTATTGTGATCCATTCTCACTCCCATTTTTAAATATGTCGCGTCCCATTTCCCTCAAACTGAAGAGGAATTCATCCAAACAAATTTAAAGTATGATCTAACCTATGCCCAATCAAGCTATGTCTACACTCTTTTCCCTGACCTCCCTAGGCTTGGTGCTTCATCCACAACAATGGCATCTCATATTGCTGATGGTATTGTTGGGTTAGTATATTATCCTCAACCGTCCCCATATCCACAAGGTCCTATGGTTTATGGCCAATTTTAGTGGGGGGGAGTTCCAACTATGCCTATCCTCCCCTTAATCCTTCATGAGTTAACTCCTACCAAGGAACAAGTACATTGCATGCATTTTCCCATCCACATATGTCGATGCCGGAGGGAACTCTTACTCATCTTGGTTACCAAAACGTTACCGCAAATCCTTATTATCCATATGCATTTCCTAGTGCTCCAGTCCCAATGGCACTAGCACCTGAAGCTCTCATGCCTCAACAACTGCCTCCTTAAGGCCAAGATTATTCTCAACAAAATTCCCCCCTCCCCCCAATCCAAAAATGGAGAATAAGGGGAAAGGTAGACAAAACTGGTCATCTTAGGAAAACCAAGACAACCAAGGTCATCAATGTAATCCTAATAAGGGTGATCAGTCTAATAACTCTACGCAGTAATAGAGCAGACAACCCAAGTAGAAAAAGGCCCTTCGAATAAACAAACCTTGTGATTTTTATGGTACCTATGTCCATTATATTCATGACTTTTCCCTTCTCCCTCAAATGCACAAGGCATGGGAAGATCAAGAAGTTGCCTCTAGAGGGAAGTAACCTAGACCTCCCTCTATGCAGCCGACAGTGCTCAGAAACCCCTTCCCTTCACAAGGATATGTGGCCACCCAAGATGGTTAGAATCCTCCTCCTCCACTCTATCATTAGCCAAGGAATGGATCTTATGAAATCCTTATGATGAATTCCAAAAATGTGAACCTTCAAACCCGGTCGGGTCAATATGACAAACCTCCTTAAAAGTTGGCCACTGATGCACAACCTCAAGTATCCATAGAGCCTCTTTTGTCACCCAATGGTACCTTACAATCCTTCCACCTAAGGTAAAGGTTACATCAAATATTACCAAAGGTTCATTAAATCGAAATGTTGTCGATTCTCGAGCCGCCCAGTCTTACAACATAGTAGATGACTTAGCATAGTATCCTGCTACTATGTCAGCATTAGAAGTTCTCTAGATGTGCCCATCTCAGAAAAAACTCTACCATCTACTTTATGCATTGTGGACCCTTCACATGATGAGATGATCGTTTTTTATGTGAACACTACAAATCAACCCCACCTTCCCCCTTTTTTCGCCTTCCAAATACTTGTCTCCATTAAAAACATCATTGTCTAGTAGTGTATCATCAACGAAGGCATGTCTACTTGTGTGATGTGTGCTACTATCTGGAAGCGACTTGGTTCCCCCAAACTTTTACCATCTGCTATCACTCTTCATGCATATGATGGCCTCCCAACACAACCTCTTGGTATTTACTAGAATTGTCTCATCTTTTTTGCCAGCAAGCAGATCATGGTTGATGTTGAATTCATTGATCCACCTCTTGTTATGAACTCTTGCTTGGTCGTAGTGTCATGTACACTATGAAAGTGGTTGCATCTTCCATCTTTCATACCATGATCTTCCCTCATAATGGGAAGATCGTCACCATTGACCAATTGATACGTACTATGCTCCCCAATATCATACATCACCTCAAAATGTCATTTCTTTGATGGTGGGTAACAATTCCATACCTTCTTTGACTGAAATTTCTCGTGAGGACTATAAACATTACACATTGCTATGGGCATGTTATGGCCCACCGCCTATTCTCGCTAAGCCTAGCTCTTCTAATTTGTGCATCCTTCAAGTTTCATGAGCCGCCAAAAAGTAGTCCAGTATGTCTCCCCAACAATAAGCTCAACAGCAAATTACTGCTCAGGACTCAACTAGTACCTTTGGAAGAGTCCCTCCTAGGCATCATCCATTCTTCAAATATAATAGTTATGAATATACATCATTATATTAATTTATATAGTATGAATTTTATTTATATATAAAAACATATATTAAAAAATATAATTTCATTAAAGAATTTAGTAAAATTTTGTATGTTTGTCAATTATTGTTCATATATATATATATATATATATATATATATATTATTATATATATATAATATGTTACATTACAATATAATTCATTTTAAATTATTTTTATTTTTTTGCTTTATGGACACTATAATATTTTTTTAATATTGAGTTGACATTTAAATGTTTACACTCATTTACAACTACTATTTCTCCTCTATATTGAACTTATATTTAAATACTTATAATCAATTATGAACACTATAGCATCTCCCAATACAAAATTGTAAAATGTCTCAAAACAATAAATCTTAAATTATGCTAAAACTATAGTCATACTTTACATTTTTAATTAAATTTTATTAAATTTCCAATTAAACTTTACATTTTTAATTAAATTTTGTTAAATTTCCAATTAAAAAAAATATGTTTATGGTAAAATTAATTTGTTCTTTAAAATAAAAGTTTTAATTATCCAAAATTTAAAAAATATATCATAATAAAATATAAAAAATAAAAATTTGTAAACTATACACCCATAACGGAAATAAAATAAAAAACTATAATGGAAATCCTTATTATTTCTATTATGAGTTTTTATTTTAATTCAAAATTCCCACCATCAAAGAGAACTAAAGTTTCCCCACTATTTCTATTTGAACTAAACGAATTAGTATGATAAAGAAATAAAGTTTCTTTATTATTTCTATTTAATTTAAACAAGTTCTTGTCCTACAAAAATTTGAGAAATTTGAGTTTTTGTTCTAGTATTCATTGGTATCAGAGTTGTGGTAGGAGTCGTTGTTCATAGCCTGTAGTTGACCGTGAAATGTGAAGAATTTGGTAATTCAATTTAAACAAGTTCTTGTTCTACAAAAAAAAATTGAGAAATTTGTGTTGTTGTTCTTAGTTTTAATTGGTATCAAGTTGTGGTAGGAATCGTTGATCATAGCCTATAGTTGATAAATGTTGGAGATCAGATGCACAGCAGAATCATAAAACATATACTCAGCAAATAAAACAAGCACATAAAGACACAGCAATTAACGTGGTTCACCCAATCAATCTGGGCTACATCCACACAACATAGCCATCGGTAATCTTATTAATTAAACAGGAGATTACATAATTAAATCCTCACAAACTCTCACCCTCATACCAAACAATCCGTATGGATACCTGTTATATAGAAAAGAGAATCTAACTGCCTCATAAATCCTCTCAACTCAAATTTAGGATGCATTAACTCCCTCCCA